>WAAB01022459.1:44014-83863 GCA_013389865.1 Piaya cayana
TTCTATGATTCTATATCTACAACTAGAGGCAATTGGCTCCACAGCCTTTGAAGTGATGGGTGACTGAACAGCATCCATAGCAATAGCTTATTCTGGGAACATTAAAAGTATTGGTTTAGGCAAAATGCTTGGCCAAAGGCTAGACTTCAGCTTTACATCATAATCCAATTAATTATGCAATTAATCATGATATTACGAAATATCTCAGTGTCTCACTGCCAGGTCTTGCTTTTCAGAGGCATTTTACATTGTGAAGTTTTCTTCATCCTTGTGAGAGCTCTTCCTTGTGAGTCAGTAAAACTTTCCTTTTCCCTCTGAGCAAGAATACAAAGGGAATCTTTTAGGCGTGTGGCACAAAGGTATTTTGCAGATCCAGGGAATGTCAAAGAGCCCACACACAAACTCCTTTTCCCTGATACTTCCAGCTCTGGGAACAATGTTTACTAGAAAGGCAATTAATTTCCCTGTAGGAAAGCAGGGAGGGAATAAATGCTACCACCAGGGAGCATTTCATATGCTTTTATAAAGTCAATGCAAGCTAGTGCATGCACACTTGCATAACATAAATACTATGCTAAGGCAAAACATATGCTTTCCATATATAAACAATAAAACATTCCAAAACTGCCTTTCAAGATTCTCTTTCTTCTTCAGCCTGAGCCAATGCAGTCTAATTACAGGGAATCACGTGGAAGAGTCATATAAAAGTGTCTGCCTCAGCTGGTGCTGCACTGTTCCTTGTGGCATTTTGAAGCTTCCTTTACAGACAGCTATGCTCATTACCTCCAGCACCTCATTTATTTTTCCAGGAAAGATCCACTAACCCAAGCCAGTTTGACTGAAACATTGCTGTTCCATTCCTTGCTTCTGCTGCCTTGCCACAGAACAATGATAGAAAACTAAGGGGGAAGATTAGTATGTCATACTAGGAGGTCATCAACTATGCAAATGGTCTGACATAACAGGATTCATCTTGGGTCAGTGGCCTGCCTAAACACCTGTTCAACTGCAGAGATTTAGCTCCACAAGGGGGAACTGCTCCTGAAAGACAACAGGACACTGTAACCTATCATTGCAAGGCTGACCACAGAAACTGAATTTAAATGATTTCTCACACTTCCACAAAGCTCATGACTGCTGGACCAGGCTGATAGCTAAGACAAGAACCTAAAGAGTTCCAGGCAGTCTGTACTCCTTCAGGAGCCCAGGTTAGGATGGTTTTTTAAAAACTAAAAATAGCAAAGAATTAACAGAGGGAAGAGGTAGCTAAGGGTCTCAAAGGAGAGGAGTAGATATTTTCTTGCCCACAATGAAACTGTTTGCAGCGTGGAGCACTTAGGAGCAAGCATTGTGCTGACTGCTGCCACATGAGGATCCTGGAGAGAAGCAGCACATCCTGCAGCTGTGTTCTTCACTTAGGAGGGTGAACATGGCAAGATTTTTTCACCACTGGCTATTTTCTTTCCTCTAAGAGGCACAGCTGTTAACCAGAGAACTACATGAAGCAGGAAGTACCTTCTGCTTTCCTTTTCTAGTGTTTCAGGAACAGCTAATGAGAAGTCTGGGTCACGGCTCATAAACAAGATGCAGCTTTAAGGTGAGCTAACAAATAAAGGAGAGTGAGCTTGAAAGAGAGAGCAAGCTGTGTTTCTTCTATTTTGGCAAGTAGTACAGTACACTATTTGATTGCTGAATCAAAATACTCCATGAGTCACCCTAATTCAAACTCTGCCTCTTCTCATCAGTGTCCTGCACATGCTTTTTCCACCTTCTCTTGACTACCAGGAAGCTCCAACTTTGGCCCTCTACATAATCCAGAGAACCATTAAACAGGAAAGAGAATTATCACACAGAAAAATAAGCCACAGATACTTAAGTCTTAAATTAATATCTTAACAGGAAGCTTCAGCCTGATGTATCAAGTCAGGGAAGTATTTGAAGCACAACAGTGAGCAGTTTGATTCATGGAGAGGGGTGCCTCAGAGACCTCTGTTGCTCAGAGGAAAGCGGTATACACCTGATCTGGCAGGCAGGCCATCCCCAACACAACACCATAGAGTCTGTTTTACTGCTCCAAGATCATGCTAGGATAGAAGAGGGTCGGTTTCATGCAAAGCTGGGCTTTGAACTACACTCAGTGAAGACGGAAAAGTCATTGCTTCTGCTCTGTGACAAAGGAGCACACACAGTAAGACCCAGGAAAATGTTCCAAGTGGTTCTCAAGAAAACTTATCAAACTGGAAAATCAAGGCTTGGATTTATAAAAATGAAATTATAAAGTCTGCAACCAACCCCAAACAACCAACAAACCAAAATTCCTAGAAATCCACAAAACATGAAACAAGAGTAAAACTCTTCAATCCATGGTTCTGCTATGGAATACCTAGTCGGAGTGGGGCTACTCAGCAGCATCTTATTTTTTGAGTGCCCAGGCTCCTCAGTGAATTGCAGCCTATTCTGGAAAATCAAAGACAGTCAATTATAAGACTAAACAGGCTTTGAGTCATGCCTTATGTGACCCGACTTCACCAGTGCAACTGCCTACTACTATTCACTAAATTACTGAAAATTCCTAGTCACTCAGGCCTTTGGACAAGATGAGCCATGAGGCATCGAACAAGCAAAATACATGCTCTGAAAGAACATGGTGATGAAGCACAAACACTGGTGGTAGACTGTGACCAGACAGACACTGCACTAGGCTGAGACTGTTGAACTGTTTTCTCTTGTTGGCTCAGCAAGTGAACCTCAAGGCCTCCTCCACCTCTACATCTCCTGCTTCCACCTGTAAATGAACATATTAAATAAAATGCTCTGAGAGCCGCATGCAAAAGAGGTTTTTAACTTCTCAGTGATTTAGAAAGTCCAGTCATAATGGTTGGCTTGTGGAGAACATATGTATACACCACATTTTCAGAAGTGATATGCACCTTAGGTTTCTGTACCTTCTCTTTCTTAGTAAATACAGTGTTAAACCACTGGCTGTGAGTTGGATAAACAGCCACATGCCCAGGACAATGTGAAGCAGCGTAGCGAGCTTACAGGACAGTTGTTCAGGAATTTCATTACATTTGAGAACTAAGCGTGAGGAAGGTGAGCAAGACCGAAACAATACTTTAACTACCAGGATTATTTTGCCAGTGTGTCATACATTCACACATACCTTCTGACCCCTCTGAACTGTTTCTGCCTTATGTCACACAGGGACTTCCTTTTGTCACACAGGGCTTCCTTTGGTGCCTTTTATTTAAAGTGCTGCCTAAGGATGCCCTCACACCACTCTCAGTGTGTGGTTTAAGAACTCTGGCAGACCCACCCCAATATAACATTAATCACGCAGTAGCTTGCACACTGTCTGAAGAAATTCCATGCACCACAGTCCTCTCTTACCTGGGAAGACAAAACAAAGGGCAAAAACTACAAATCCATCTCTCTCCTCAGTATTCTTTCCCCATGGATGATATTCCTGTATTCCTGATGTGACTTTTCTTCCACATTTACTTGTTGTTGCTCATCTGCATTGGCAGAAATCATGGGATGGAAATTATAAAAAGCAATTTAAACAAGTGATAATAACCATGCTACATTTAAAACCTCTGAACACATACAATGTTTCCTATTTAGGATCTTTGATCTGCATTTAGGGCCAGACATTCAAACATCCACTGGAAATAAAATCTTTCTGGAAAATTTCTTGGGGGAAGGAAAAACAGATGAAGAGAAAGTTTGGGAAACAGAAGCTTAAACTCAAGCCCAGAGCTGTTTAACAAACTAAACAGCATAAGAAATTAATCTAAGTTAAACTGCTACAGCAGACTGTAGGACTAAAGCACAAGTGTTTTATGCATACCAAAGACCACTGAATGAGAAAAAGCTTTTGAATAAAATGACTCAGTAAAATAATTGATGCTGAAATGACAGGATTTTGATTATGTACAACTTCAGCCCTGTGAATATGCAGCAGGAAACACCTCAGGCATTTATGGCCCTGATGACAGAAATTACAAATTTATTCAGCGATTTACTTTATGAAACATGTTGAATGCCGCACTTGGCAAAAAAGACCAAAAAACCAAACCAAACAAAACCAAAAAAAAACTAGCCCATTTCAAAACAAAACAAAATAATAATCCAAACTAAGCCTACAAAGACCACATATATGTAGTCATGGTCTTCATCAATAGTCAGGACTGCCAGTGTAAGAACACCTGAAGTACATCAAGCCACCTCCCTCAGATACCTGTGTGTTGCAAATTGCTGTGGAGTCAGTAAAGGCAGACTGCAAAATTGCTGTCAAGACTTCAAAGAACTGCAGCAGAAGTGTAGGCAAAGAGAAGGAAAATATGTGAAAATGCATATGTAGATTTCAAGCCACTCTTGTTCAGGACTAACTTGGGAACACAGAGAGCTGACACATGTGGGAGAGGGATGTATATCTGGCCTAAAGCTCCAAAATAGTTCCTAAATCATTCAGGAAGAAGACAAGAATGGTAAAACAATTGCATATGGTGCTGTTCACAAAGAAAACAGGAAATATAGTCCACTAGGGAGAAATATAGAAGACTACTAAAACAGGCAGCCTGTTGTGAATGCAAACAAGAAATTAAGAAATGAGAAAGCAGTTCAGAACTCCCCCACAACAGCTCTTAGAAACCACAAAGTCCAGCAAAGCAGCTAAGAAGAAAGCAAGCAAACAATGCTATATACCTAACCAAATCTTTGCTCTGTGGCTCATTCTACACCTAAATACAGGGAGAGTTGTTTAAACTGATGTCTAATGAAAGTTCAAGAAAGATTTTATCAATAAGGAAAGATCAAAGGATCATTGTTTCAGTAAAGCAGTACAGAAGCAAACAATTAGGTCTCCTGTGCTCAAACAATTGGCTGCATTGGTGCTTGAATGGACATAGAAATTTTACATATCAAACTGTATTGTTAGGATTATCAATTTACATAATAATATGATTAGAGACCTTTGCAGGAGAAGGCATGTTCTGTGAGGCAGTACTCTGCTCAGTTTTCAGTCACTTGCATCCAGACAGGCCTTGACTTCAAGCAGCTCAGCTATGCCTGTCCCAGCAGAGACAGGCAGACAAGCAGCAAGATAAGAGCTCATGAAAAGCTGAGAACAGGAAACCAGTGCTGCCCTTTCCTCTGGCATTGTTTGAAAAGCCTTTTTTTTTTTTTAAGTAGCTTCGGGCATAATCTTAGAAACACAGATTTTTTTTTTTTTGTCTGAGCATAACATGAAAAGAAATCATTAACCACAGAGAAAGCAAAAGGAATAAGAGAGAAGGGAAGAACATACTGATTATTGTACAAAGACTAAGAACACACAGGGTTAAAAACAAAGTGGAAAGAGATTATAGTAGTAACATGTCATTGGACAAAAAACTGCTGGTGAAACAAGGAAAGAAATTCTTACTGGTCACAACAGGATCAGGAATAAAGCTCGGAGAAATCTCAAGTACTCTTTGCTACTGTCCTTAACAAAAGAAATGAGATCCTGCAAATCAAGCTTGAGAATACAGAAATAGAAGTATTAGAGGAAATTATTTCAACTCCAGATAAAAACATGCTCATCTGCAGCAGGGCACTCAACTCTGCTTAGGCTATTAGAGACACCAAGATGTTTGAAAAGACAGCCAAATTATTCTGAGATGCCAATGAGATTAATGCATCTACAAACAAGGATCACCAGCTAAGCACTTGAATTAGCACTGTGCAAATGCTAGACATGCAAGGAGGTAGAGAAAAAGAGGGTTGTGTGAAAAGAAGTAAGCAGAAAAGCAAGGTGGCCATCTGACTGCAGAGTGAATGTATCAGACAGTGTCACGAGCAGGCATCCACTGTGGCTGAAGAGAACGGGGAGTCTTGCAAACGAAGGCTTCAGCAGGTGTGCCTTCACATTTCAAGGTTTTCTGAAGACTTCCCTCACAACTGAGGCAACTCACTGTAAATCCTCTAGATGGAGTACATTCCTGATAATCCAGTGAATATTCTACTTCTATCACACAATCAAGAAAAAATCTATTGCCTGCTTATGTTGCTAATATCCCAGTGGAAAGGCAAATTTCTTGTAGGATTCCGAGGTGGTGTCCTGGCAAAAGGAAATAAAACACTGACATTTCTGAGATAAATACTCACCTACCTTTTAGCAGGGATGAGCAGCTAGGGAACAACATCCTATCACAACACTAAGCCTCTCACAATGTTTTTACTTTTCTCAGTTTTTTGGAACTTGGTTCCATTTCAGGGCTGTTACAGCTTCCTCTTTATATGAATCTTGCATTACCATCTACCTTTGATCCCCTTCCTCTCTCTACTGCTATTATGATTTACAGATTTTGCCAGAAGGAGACATGAGATCGCTTAAGCAGATCTCCAGCCTAACACAGGCACTTTCAGCCAGTTACCCTACAAACCTATGTACTTCAGTGAAATGAAAGCAAGTCATTAAATCGTATGCTGCAGGAGATCCTGCAGCATGAGCTGTACCCAGGGACACTGAACTGGCAGGTAACTGCCAAATACACACAATCCCCACTGCAGAGAAGGATGTTGAACCTTATCAGTCTGGCATTCAACCCCCTTACTTCTTTCCAACCCAGAATCTGCAAGTAACGTGCAAGAATAAATGCCCAGATAAAGAATCCACTTTTGCCTTAGATATTTATAATATCTCTCAGCAGTGGAACATTTTCGTCTGCCCTGATTAACTCCTAGTGTTTAAGAAAGAATAAAAAAACCAAAATACAAACAACCTCCACCACAGAATAATGTGAATGACAACATAAAAAACTCTCCCTTACTCAAGAGAGAAATCATATTACTTAATACTTTATCATCATCCTTTTAATGTAGCTGAAGGTCAATATAAATTCAGACTCAAAATATCACCTCCTAATTTGCTTCTGCAACTCAAGTAGATACACACTGTAATAGTTCATAACCCAAACCATGATGAGTTTACCATCTTCCCACATACTTGTACAAATATTTTACCATCTTCTTAGACAGAGGGCTGGAGTTTATGGCAAGAGTGAAATCACACAGTTTAATTCTCTCACCAGTGGGTTGTACGATGCTTTCACATGCAGAGTCTGAACTACAACAGTAGGAATGATGCTCTTTTAAAAGCACTTCTCAGCAGAACTTCACACAGAATTCAGTGCATTAATAATGGAAATCCTAACCTACACCCACAAGAAATGCACACTGCACCCAAAGGATCAGTGATTTCTCAATTGTTCTACTTTATGAAAAACACCTCTTTTCTCAGAGAAAAAAAATGGTGACTTAATGACAAAACCTTAGGGAACAGGCTAACAGCTCAGACGGTTCTGTTATAGGAGGCTGAGCCTGAGATAGACCTAAAGAACCCCACAGGTAATTTAAAAGCACATAGTGCCTGACTTGAGCTCATTACAGATTATAGTTTATGCATGTTCTTTGAAAATACAAGAAATGTGAGATTTCAGGCAGCTGCAGATCCAAGGTTGATTTCTTCATGACCTAATTTCCACCCCCATCAAGCCAGCAGTTATTAGATGATCACCTGTTTAATGGTCAATGCTCTGCAGGACATGACTTACAGACTCCACAAATTATTTTTCATTAGTTTGTTCTCCACTTCATGTTGCATTCTCTCAACCTTGCTACCTCTGAAAGTATATATAAAAGTCCCCCCAACCATTATTTATATTTATCGGTTCTGCTTAAAAAGTGATATGCATACTACAAAAAAATAACATCAGAAGTAATGACCTTGTCTGGCTGTACTGCAGATAAGAAGTGTAAAGGTCCTCAAGCAGTGTAACACTGCCAACAAGCACAGCAACAGATCCATGGTCTTCAACAAGGCTACCCACATACTTAAACTGCACCACTGAAGCTCCAGTCTCCAGACGTGGCAGCTGGTACTCAAGTTAGAGATGCTGCACTTGCCAAGTGGTTCCAGAAAGTTCAGAAGAGAGGGATTATCAAGGCATTTTCTTCCCAGTAAGAATATCAAGACTTTTAAAATTATTTAAATAGCACTTACATGAGAATCAATGCCTCCAGCATTTTTTTCTTTACCTTCCTCACACTGTCATTAATGCCAGGACAATAGCTTTGTGACCAAGGTCATCTACTCGTGAGAGGGGTGAGGAAATTAACAGGGTTTTTGCTGTCCAGATTTCATTAGTGCTTGTCGATATTTAGACAGATGCAATGAAAATGTGCCAGATGTGCCAAGCAGCTGTTCACAATTGAGCAGTGTCAGTAATTAGTAAACATGACCAGTTTCAGCTGAACGAAGAAATAAATAAAGGCTTCCCAAACTCCACATGAGCCTAAATAAACATGATTTCACTCAGGGAGGAAGAATGTAGTACTTTGAATCTCCATCCCCAGTTCAAGCATAGTCCATACACCTTCTGATCTCGCCATTCTGTGTAACATGAATCAGAAATGTCAGCATTGCTAACAGAGAAATTTACTCTAAAAAACACTATCCCAATTGCTAATGTTGTTTTCAAGAATTACTGGGGTCTGAAGGAAGAAGTTTGCAGGTTAAACCTGCAAATATTTAGATCAGTGTGCTTGGGGATTTAGAGGCTGGACACTACAATTAAAGTTGTACTTGTCCCCCTCGATTACAGCAATAGAAATGGAAGTCAGGCAAGAAGATGTAAGGGAAATAAAGCACGCTTGGATCCTTACATATTGTGATTTCAAAGGTGATCTCTGTGACACATCAGTAAGAGAATTTGGGGGCACTTTCATGCTGTGACACAGAGATACCCACACAGTGTTCTGGGTTCAGCATCATCACCCTTAAACCACAGAGATGTTTCTAATAAAACAATTCCTTTCACTCTTAAAAATTCAGTAACGCTTAGGTTAGTATTATGATTTTTAGAGTAAGGTATTTGAATAGCAGTATTGGAAATACCCAAATTATACAAAATTCTCCTTTGCCTTTAAGTCTCAGATCAAGAAAACCCTTTATTTGTTCTTTTTGCCATGAGCATTTGAGACAACCTTTATAGTAAATCAAAATGTATTCACTAGGAGCTGGCTTGAAAACACCAAATATATTTCTTTCCTTACATAACAGAAGACTTGGGTAGATACACTTGGCTGGCAATGCAGAAGCTAGTTCTTCTTTTGCCTGGACAAGCAACATTTCCACAAGAGATAACAAATACCATTCACTGACATTTACTTTAGTCTGATCAATTCCTATGATTAGATTTATGACAGAAAATTTGTGGGTAGTGAGTAAAAGGGAGGCAAAGCTTCCTATAAAATTCAGTGCTCTCTTTTTGAAGATCTACATTGGCCCGTTCCTAACCAGTGTGGTTTGGGGTCATTTTAGGGGAGTGGGTTGGTGGTATGCATGGGTTTTTTTCTGAAGCCAGTAAATCCAGTTTCATTACACCAGTTTCATTCACTGTGGAAGAAAACCACCTTCTATTACAGTAAGCTTAATAATTCATGCACCTTCCTGATTTATTTTTGGCATAATAGTATTTATTATGATTTATTTTTGGTAGCTCCACATCTGATGAAGATTTGTAATCACCAGTATAATTTCAAAAATTGATATTATAAAGGGAAAAACACCCTCAAATATCCAAAACCCACACAACCCCTGAAACCCACAATACAAACACAGCTTTGAAAGAATAAAATGGAATCATAGAATCACCAGGTTGGAAAATACCCATCGGATCATTCAGTCCAACCATTCCTATCAAACACTAAACCATGCCCTTCAGCACCTCATCCACCCATGCTTTAAACACCTCCAAACAAGGTAACTCAACCACCTCCATGGGCAGCCTCTGCCAGTGCCCAATGACCCTTTCCATGAAAATTCTTTTCCTAATGTTCAGCCTAAACCTCCCCTGGCAGAGCTTGAGGCCATTCCCTCTTGTCCTGTCCCCTGGCACTTGGGAGAAGAGGCCAGCTCCCTCCTCTCCACAACCTCCTTTCAGGTAGTTGTAGAGAGGAATAAGGTCTCCCCTCAGCCTCCTCTTCTCCAGGCTAAACAACCCCAGCTCTCCCAGCCGTTCCTCATACGGCCTGTTCTCCAGCCCCTTCACCAGCTTCGTTGCTCTTCAGTGGACTCACTCCAGAGCCTCACATAACGTTTCAAGGACATCTTTTTCTCAGCAAAAATGTTATCAACCTGGAGAACATTCATATCTAGTCATAATTTTGTAGTGAATGAAAAAAAAATCTTTTTTTATTATTAGTCATACATAAGGGACTACTCTGCCTTTGCTTCCAAAAATGGAGCACTCATCACTAAAAGGGCAGCCCATCATCAGCCATGACAGAGACTCCCTTTTTGGTATATCCAATCAAAGAAAATACTAAAGTAGCCCAAATCACAAATTAAGATATACCAGCATTTCTAGATATATCCCTGTTATTTTAACATGGAAGCAGACACTCCTGAATATAAAGATGGCTACATTGGCTTTTGCCTTCTTTTGCTCCTTAAGAATGACTTCTATGTGCATCTGCACACTTCACTGGTGTTTTGCTCGTTTCTCCTGCTACTGCATTACATAAGGCTGATTGCAGCTTCTTGTAGCACATCACTCAGTGACCAAAATGAACACGGTACCACTCAAGCACATCTTCCCCCGAATAATAAACATTTTTCATTTTGCCTCAAAGTTTTTCAGACTGACTGTTTACAAAAGAGCTATAAATAATTTTAAATACAGAATTTTGTTTCTCCCCTGAAGACAAGGCACTCTGTCATCACTGAACTTTGTCCAGAGGATAAATCGCAAATTCTCCACTATAAGGCCAGGCTGTTGCTGCTAAGGCAGAGCAAAATACAGTAATTACTTGGCCAAGATTTGACGCAAGTGAAATACTTGTTGTCATGCTTCAAACATTATTCTGATTAAATCATTGCAACAAGAGAGCTGAGCTACAGAAAATTTAATTGATACCTTTCAATCACAACTACTGGGAATCACAGTAATTATCCTTATTTTACACTTTCAAAACACTGCTTGAATCTCTACAACACACCTGGGTAGAAAGTTAGCTTTGTCTTTAAAGTTGAGATGGGGTAGAAGAAAAAAACTGTTACAATGATTTCCTGATGATCGGTATATAAAAATATCAAGCTACTAACAGCAGGGACCTCATGTTCCACAGAGATAATGTGAGAAATGGGAAATTGTTAATTTGCAACATCTAATTTTAATGATTTGCTTATTTCTTCAACAAGCATTTCAGACAGAGGCCTTTGTTTAGTTTCACTGTCAGGTCCTCTTAAATTCATGGTTTAGATTGATTTTTCTTTCATAAACCTCTAAACTTGGAATTGCTTGTACACTTTTAAATTGAAATGAACGCTGGTTTTATTTTTCAAAATATAGAGATATCTTTGATTCACTTTCTGAGTCCAATGCTAAAAGGTTTTCATATTGCGAACCTGTACCAAATACTGATAACGGCTCTAACTTTCTTTATCTCCAATATATACAAAAGCAATATTACCTCAAAATGAACTGCCAAGGCTAGACAATCTAAGAAGTCCATCTACCTCTATTTCATCTTGCATATTATTGTTATTGTACAGTCCCCACAGAAAACAGAAACACATGAAAATAACTCAGAAGAGCCACTAGTCATGAAAGTGATGTTTATCTTCAAGCATTTCCTCTGAATTTCTTCTCCGAATGTCAGAAGTCGGCATGCCCACAACATCAGCCTGCATGAAACTACGCTGTCAAAATGTGCTGGTTGAGCATTAGTACTAATTAAACTTGCACTATCCTGTTCCAGAGAAACAGATTTATTGTAACGTTGCAGCATAGTCTAAGTTTCAGAAAAAAAATCTGGGAAAATCAAACATACAAAATTAATCCGTCTTTTGGAGGAGAAGGCAGGAAGGGGAAAAAAGAGACCAAAATAGCCTGATATTTGTACATCAGAACATTTACAACAGTACATAAAAAGACTGTAGAAGATCTTTATTCTAATAGCCTTGGATGTTCAATCCGTGTAATTGTCCAGTCTGGTTTTGCTCCTTCTGTGAACTCCCTTTGGAACCTGAAAAGGGAAAGACAGTAGGTAAACAGTTGTTAAAATTTACTTGATCCTTTAAGAGCTCCTAGCGCCAACAAGAAATCATGAAGAAATATACTAATTAAAAGTTACTGCTGTAAAGGCTCTTTAGACTGTGATGTTTATGCCCCAGAACAGAATATCAAAATTTATTCTGTAGTAAGAAACAAAGTGCACTGACTTGAGAGTGTCTTCATTCAGATCCCACAGACAGCACCAAGCAGCAACAGTAAAGACCCTCATACCGAGAGAGCACTCAGTTTTCATAGCAGTAACTATGAATGTAGCTTTGTAGCAGATCTACACCTCAGAATAAAGGGTTTCATTTAATGGAATGGTAACTATCATAAAGGGAGATCACACGCTATGCATTCTACCTGAAAACTTTCATTTTTACTGAATTGTACTTTAAAAAGTAATATATTTTCAGAAATACATCAAAGATCAAGCTAACGGTAGTACTAAATTTCCCTAAAACAAAATTCCGTAGTTGTTGAAATGAAAATTAAAATGTCCACCTCTATTTTCCAAGAAACTTCCTCTTCCTTTTGTAGTCATTAATGTCTTCCTCCCTGAGCACATCAGTTTTGACTGCTTGTCACCTCAAGACAAATCTGAGCTTGAAACTGAATATTCATGCTGCAAAGAAACCTGCACATCATGGACAAAAGCAATATATCTGCATTGCTTTGCACTTACATGTAAATTTGTTCCTGGAAACTGTTTTGTCCAGATACTGAAACATTTAACGCTAGGCTTCCAAGGCCTTCTAAGTCTAGGTTAGAACTGTAAATAGCAGAAGGAACATATACTTGCAAGATCTCTCTGTTGGGGATTAGGCTCTAAGGGGAGGCTTTTGAGCTTAATGGAGTCTCAGAGGCCTCCAGCTCTGTAAAAGACACTGAATTTGGCTAAAATATGGATCCACAAAAATCCACCCAGACAAAAAGCACTGGTGCCCTCAGAGTACTTCCTTTGCTTCAGAGCTCCTGATCATCTAGATCCCAGACTCTCCATTTCAAATATGAATGCAGAAGTGATTATTTATCCTGCATTTCTCTCACAAAAATCTTGACTTTTACCACTTTTTACACTAATACCAACATTAATTACAAGCTTTTCTATGAAAATCCATCTACCTAATGTACTTAGAGGGCTTGGATCATTGTGGCATGAATACATGAACATCAGACAATGCTTTGTTCTGCCTTTCTGCAGAAAGTGTGCGGCTAAAAAATTTCATCTTTTGTGAGCTACTTTTTTAGCTAGTTGCAGTTCTGCCTTTAGTGTGGGAAAGGGCAAGTCAGCAGCACCACACTTGACTGTTTGTCTTGACTGTGCTGCTGTTAGCTGTGCTACTAGAAATAGGAAACAAGGACTGATATCAGCCTGAACACCGATCTGTTTCCTGCACACTGCAGCAGTACAGCAAAGAATCAGGAACCTCATTCAGTTCTGCAACTCCTCCTGACAGATAATGAATTCCCTTTAATCTTCAACTCACAAGCAATGTAATAACATAATTACTTCAGGTGTATTTAAAAAATACCTTAGAATAAAAACTGGAAAGTTGGATGAGAACTAATGAATCGGGAAAAATTAAAACATACCAAGTTCTACACTGGCACACATGGAATTTTTCAGTTCCCACACAGCTAGCCCATGTACATGGAGCAAAGAAAAGGACAAGTAAACTTACTCATAGTTTGCTGTTAGAAGATGCCTTTTCTCTTTTGTGCTTTCATCTCCAAACATAATCTGGAAAACTTTGGTTTCACCTGGTACTTCATCAGGTAGGTCAGCGCCATTCAGATACCAGAAACGCATCAGGATTCTAACAAACTTTCTTCCTGATGGAAATAAATCAAAGCACAAAGAAAGTTGCATTTTTCTCATTGGTCAAATACTCTTATTTGTTACCTAGCATATATTCTAGTGAGACCCTAGATGAGCAGCTGCCTTCAGCCTTAAAGAATGCATGATAGAATAATGAACAATAAGGCTATTTAAAGCCATATTCATGCTGTTTAGCAGCCACAAAAACACACTCTGTAGAAAGGTATGTATTTTATCAGGAGTGTTGTGTGACATCATACATAACCAAATCATATGAAGAAAAGCTGTTCACCACAAGGTCCAAATCCAAGTAATGAAACTACAAAACTATGCAGAGTAGCTGAAATTCAGGAGTAAATTAATAGAAAAAAATCCATATCCCCAAAACAGGAAAAAACCTCACTGGGTCTGACAATTAAAAATGCTCATTGGAAGACCCATAGATACATTATAAACCATCTCAACTGCATCTGATAGCAAACTGTACACATAACACTGCTATTTAACCAAAATAAAAACTTGTTTGAGCTTGTCATTAGCATACAAAAAAAGAAAAATCAAGAAGTCCTAGAACAAAGTATATTCCATGAAAGCAGAAGAGAAGTGACGACAGCAAAATTATCTCATTATCCAGCCTCTACTATTCTTTTTGGGAGATGTATTTTAATTGCTGAAGCAACAGTGTTCTGCATATAGCAGAATAACTGGGTTTGAGTGGTTTGAGATTCCTAAGGACTAATAATGTAAAAATCTGAAATTACAAAGTCAAAACAGTACCACGACAATGATCTCTCAGGTTCTGGTTTATAAGGAAATCAGGGAATTGTTTACAAAGGCACTATAAACAGAAGAACAAGGAATGAAAAATAGTACTCAAAAACACATCTGTAAGGAGAATGACAGCTTACTAGCAAAAACCAGTAAATAAGACTGCCTACTGCTGAACTGTTACAGAATTCTAAACGTACCATCATCATCATAGTAAATGCGAACATCTCCTTCTGTTGTATACATGATTGCATCAATGTCAGCTGCTAAAGCATCCCTGTGGCTGTCAGGGAGCAAAGAAATCTTTTCCTTCAGCACCTGAAATACCTATAATTCAGAAAACTCATCAGTTTTTCATCAGAAATTGAAGTAATAATATTTTCTACGCATTTAATAACATGAGCTATATTGCTACATTAGTACAACACATACAACAGCAGAAGTCAAACAACACTGGCAAGACTGGGCACTCCCAAAAATGGATCTTAATGAGGATCCATTTCATGCTTAAACCAATGAACGCAATGTATTTAACAAAATGTTTAGAAAAGGTGCTATCAAAACAGAAGTTGCAAAGCGAGGTAAGTAAGAACAGAAAATACCAGTTAAGCTTGCTTCAGCAATCATACTTACGCTCTGCCTTCTCATTGTTGACTTCTCACTATATGTATATTTCTCAGCTTTTGATTCTTATTTATCTTTCACAAATTTCCTTGAAAGCAATATCCATTAACCCTAAGTTTATCTTTGCCATCTTCTGATCCATGCTCCCATTAGATAGAAAAGTTAATACACAACCAGAATAAACTTAAAAATCATTGCTCTGAGTCTCAAGTTCCACATTGCATTCACAATAGTATTTGAATGTCTTAAGACCTACGCAGCTGTGTTAAGTAGAAAAAAGGTGTGGAGCATGAACTGAACAGAGGCATCATCTTAAATGCCACGTGAGAAAGACACACCACAAGGAAGGATGAAGCTGTGCAGTATTTGTTTTTAACTTGTACTCAGTTTTTCAGCCTACTATTCAGAACTGACATTTCTGAATAACAAATCTAGAGGTTACATGGAAGCAAGAGGCGTTCTTCACCAGAAGATGTTTGTTTCAAATATATTTTGCCAGTATAAAATTCACTGGCCAAAGCAACAAAAAAAGTAGTGTGGTATCACAGCCTCAGCCACTGCATGCTCTAGTAACCTGAGGTCTCTGGATCTATGTTAACCCTACCACCTGAAGAATTTAAGATAAGCAGAGAAAGAGGAGATGCTTTTTCAAAACAACTGTAAGAAACAAACTCACATTTTACTGCTATCTCTGCTCAGAGAGAGGAAGTAAGATTATCCAGTGGGATGCACTAGAACAGCATCAAAATGTTTGCTGCACAGGCATGGCTGGTAAATAGGGCCAAGCTGGCACTCAGTAACAAGGCATAAACCTGATGTATCTCCTCCACTTGAATCTGATGCATTTGCTACCTCCGTCTCTGGGAAGGCCAAGACAACTTCAGCAATTAAAAACTCATGAAAAGACATAACACACAGCGCTGATGTTTAACAAGCCAGGCCAGCCCTATCCCTGAGACCATGACAGAAGACTGAGGCCTTCCAGCCAAAGTGGTAATTGGCTGTATGATCCACTTGGGAGTGGGAATATATTAGTGCAGCGGGGATGAGCACACACCAGTTCCTTCCTTCATCAGAATTCTGGTGCACAGATCAAAAGTGTCAGCTACCTGCATACACAACAGAAACATGCAGTTCTGTCTGTCCTCCAGAACCCACCACTTTTCAATCCCTTCTGGTACACCAGCAATCTTTTTGGCAATTGGTCCTTATTCTCAATGGCAAGCATATTCTTTTTTATATACAGTCACTTTAAATTAAGCTTCATGCCTCAAAATTAAACATAAAAAAGCTGCAGAACAAACAATTGCCCTGTTCTGCATTATGCAGTTTTTCCCAAATTAAAACCAAACTGGCAGTGTTTGTAGATCATGACAGGCTGAACCTGTGTTACTTCATTATGGAAAAATCAATTGTTTGAATAAGAGATGGAAAGCATTTACCTCTGCTGACACAAGTTCTTCCAGGAGGTCAAGTTTACGCTGAGACAGCAGCTTTGAAACGAGAGAAAAGGCCTACCCCGCCCCAAGAAAAAAAAAAAGAGAAATATGAATGAACAAGTAACATCAAGTTGGCTTACTTTTCAGAAAAATCCACCATTATTTGACAGGCTACCTAATTATTCCATGATTGAAGATGTCTGCAGAGTATATCACCATTGAAGTGAAAGCCCTACAGCATCAGAAGAGTGTTTCCATGAACACAAGGTTTCTTTTCAGTCTCTCATTTGAATCAGCAAACCTCTTGATAACAGCCAAATGAACGCATAGCTTGTTACAAAGAAGCCTCACAGTAATCTACAGAAGTTGTTTCTACTCTTTTTCATAACCCAGTCCATGTCCTTCCCTGTAAATATTTTGTTCCCTTGCCCTTCTTCCCAGCTCATCCCCCCATTTCAGTCAAAACTGCAGCTCTACTTTATAGTTCTGCTTTTGCCCCTACATTTCATGAAACTCAAATCCCCTTTCCCCCTCAATTTTGCAGGCATATTTATTGACACTAATGCCTCTATATATTCAAATAGTGTCCTTCTGAATGGCTGACAGAGCATTTAGTAATCTACAGCAAATAAAAACAAACAAAAGAAACCGCAGGGAAGGTAAGACAGGTGGTTCTGTATGCAGCAACTCATCTGGTGTATGAATTTTTTTTTGTCTCTCCTGAATTATACTAAGCATTTTAACATTCTGTCCCTTATCATCTGATTTTGAGCTAGGTTTTTTGTTTAATTTAAAACTAAATACAATAACTGAAGCTCCACAGCAGGTAACTGTAATTTGTAGCTTTGAGACTGCTACCTCTTTGACACCTTGTATTGACAAAGCTTAGGGAGTTCTTAATTTTGAAGGAACAAAGGGGCACCAGCTCCACACTTGCCTAAGCTGTCATTTTAGGAAAATCAGCTGGGAATGGACACTTCCCATAAAGTCTTTAAAACACATGGAAACACCTTCCCTCATTCTACTTTGGGAGATGGCTGAACAGGCTCATTTTAATTCTGAAATCTGGGAAAAGAAGACAAGAGGAGCCTAATGAAGAGCACATTTCCGATCATTCTTGATTCCTTCAGCAGTGAGGTGCCTGGACCCCATTGAGGTGATTCCCCACCCGTATCACACAGGGGTTTCAGGGAGCCAGGGGAACATAGCATTGCCGTGGCAATGGAGAAGCCTCCATTCCCTTGGACCCCCGTCATTCCCTCAGGCCCCTCTCTCACAGAATCACAGAAACATCCTGAGTTGCAAGGCACCCACAAGGATCACCGAGTCCAGCTCCTGTCCCTGCATATCAGCAACATTTGCACAAACAACCTGAGTTGGAAGGGACACACAAGGATCATAGAGTCCAGCTCGAGTCCTTGTATACGACAAGGCCAACACTCAGACCACGTGTCTGAGGGCTGATACCAAAAACGCTGTCAAATAAACTCTCTAAGGCTCGTTTTGAAATTTTGGAAAGCAAGCACCAGCCTGGGCAATGGGAGGGAGTGATCCTCACCGAGCGTGTGCAGCCAGACAAGAGCTGGGACAGAACGGGTCTCCCGCTTATATGCACATGGACAGATTTGCCCAGAAGTCTTGTGCAAGTTCTCTTTCCAAGGACTAATTTTAAATGTCATTATGAACCTCACAACATCAAGTCTGTGCTAATTTGGAGCTCCGAGGCCAGCTCTGACCTTGCATTTGAGCTGGGGAAAGGCTGCAAAGAGAGGGGATCCCGGGAATCACACAGACCGGACTGAACACCGGGTGGTGTCGTCTCCAAAGACCGAGCAGGGTCCACCACAAGCAGCGCTCGAAAGCGAACGCGCTGCCAGGGGGACGTCTCGCCCGGCTCGCCAAGAACACGGTTTCTCGATGAACCTCGGCTCTACTCCAGACCAAGTAGGAAACGCCCCGGCCCCGATGAGGCCAGCGGGGAGCCCACCTGCTTGGCGCCGCGCGTGAACTCGTCGCCGCTGAACTCGCGGTCGAAGTAGAGGCGGATAAGGAGGTGGCAGAAGCGGGTGCGGAGCCAGCCGAGGGGGCTGCCGACCCTCACCACCAGCACCCGCCGCGCTGGGGCCGGGCCCGGGCCCTGCGGCTGCTGCCCGGAGCCGCCTGACAGGCGCGCGGCGGGACCGGGTCGGGCCGGGGGGAGCCGCGGAGCCGCCAGCACCGACAGGTAGAGCGCGCGGGACGGGAACGCGCGCAGCGCCATGGCGGCCGCACCGAGGAACGCGGCCGGGAGCCGCTCCGGGAAGGGGCCGGAACGCATAAGCGCGGGCACCGCCGCCCACGGAGGGGGCCGGAACGGTTAAGCGCGGGCACCGCCGCCCCGGGAAGGGGCCGGAACGGTTAAGCGCGGGCATCGCCGCTCCGGGAAGGGGGCCGGAACCTTTAAGCGATGTCGCCGCCGCCCCGGGAAGGACTGGAATGTTTCCGGTTCCGGCGCGGAGTCGGCGATGGAGCAGCCGGTGGAGCCGGTTCCGCGGCTGAGCGGGGTCACCCGCGAGCGGTTCCTGCGCGACGTCTACACGCGGGTGCGCCTGGGACCGGGGACGGCGAGGAGGAGGTTGAGGCCGAGGGCGGGGATGGGCTGGGCGGCGCCGGGAAATCGAGGGGGCGCCGCGGATCAAGAAGGGGCTAGAGCAGCGGGGAGGAGGGGGGCGTAGATTGAGGGTGCGGCGAGACCAAGGCCGCTCGGCTCGGGGCGGCAGGGCCCGAGGGGCAGCGGAAATGGGGACGGGGCGGCGGGGCCGGGGTGCTGCCCTGTCTGGGTCACGCAGGCGGTGTCGGGGTTGGGGCGGGGGCCAGGCAGGCGGCGTCACTTTATCGCGGGACGTTTTTGGTTCCTTAGAGAAAGCCGGTGGTGCTGCAAGGACTGGAACTGGGTGCCTGCACGACCAAGTGGACGGTGGATTACTTGAGCCGAGCGGAGGGGTCTAAGGAAGTCAAGGTTCACGTTTCTGCAGTGCCACAGATGGATTTCCTCAGTAAGAACTTTGTGTATAGGTACTACGTTCCAAGGCCTCTTGTATTTAATGGCATGTGCTTGTAGCTGTCAGACATATAGTTACCTGTTCCGAGCTGAGGGTGAGAATAGGAAGATGCTCCGTGAAAGCTTTAAAGCTGTATCAAAGCACTCTCCTGGATTTCCCCCTGTCCCTTCCACGAATATCTCAACACCCTGGATAAATGCCACAGGGTGAAAGGAGGGACCAAGCAGTGCCTTAATAGTGATGGCATGAAGAGGTGCTATAGAGATGTTTTGGCAGAAGACTCTTGTAGGAGGCTTGAGCCTGGCACTCACTGGTGTTAATTAAAAAAAATACACGCTCCCTTCCCCCACCCCTTGATACTAGATGATGCGCTATTTTACCCTAATTCCATGTTGTGCTTTCAGCACTAATGAATAGTGTTCATTTCTGTGTCACTGTGTCTCTGAACCTCTTAGAGTGCTGACATGTGGCAGGCATGCTGTTCCGCTCTTGAGAGACGTTACTAGTTAAAACCAAACTTGTCTCTGAGTTAGCATGCGTAGTTCTTGGGATGTTCAGACTACTGGGTATCGTGTATTTCACCAGCTTTTTAACATTGATGTCACATAAGCTCTTAATCTCCTCTGAAGTTCCTCTTATGTAGCTGCCAAAACATTTCTTGAGAGTTCATCTAATTTCAGTCATTGTGTTGCTCTTCGAGGCTAAATGCTTTTATTTTTGGTGTCATTTGTGTTCCCTAAGTGGGAACAAGACATGTTAAGTTTGTTAAAGCTGTAAGACTGAAGCAGATGCTCGAAGTGTAAACAACCTACAAGTCCTTATGAGTGGAGCCTGTTGTTTAGGGGAAAAAAAACACCTTTAATCATGCTATGTTCTGCCCGCTCCATAATGAACTTCTGAATCTTTGGAGTTAGCTTCTACTTGAATGACTTTCCTGTATTGCTGTATTTCCTTTTCCCCATTCTGGTTTGGGTTTTTATGATGATGCCTCTTACTGTGAGTTGCCAGTGTGCTGGGTTTAGCAGGTTTATAAACAGCCACGTGGAGGCGCTCTAATGGTGCCTCATTGCGGCAGCTGTTAGGACTTGCACCTACAGCACTTGAAATTCAGGAAGCTTTGACCCTTTCCACAGCAAGTCCCGCATTCTAGAATGAAGGGAGAATAAGTAAAACTAAAAGAATAGAAATACTGAAAACTGAACATGCAGCTCCGTGATTTTAAATTATGCATGGGAGTAGAACTGCAAAACTTTTGTAAGTTGAATGCTCCTGCTGTGTCTTTGGGTTGGTTCTGGAACTCATTCAGCTGCATTGTAATGTACTGCAGAGTGTTTTTCTGCTGTTTCAGCTTTGCTGGCTAGTTCACCATGAGGTCAGGTGAGCGTCAGTGTAAGGGAGGAGATGGGATGATCTGGGTAGATGGCAAGGGCAGAGCTGTGGCAGCACCAAATGCATCAGTTTAAGCCGTTGTGGTGCTGTTCTCTCGCTTTCCTCAGCAGCAAGTGTAAATAGGCAGGATATAAAAGTTCAGCTGAAGTCAGAGATCTAGTTTTTCCTCGTTTGTTTCTCATTAACTTCAGTAGTTATTGTATTTGACTATTACAGACACTCCCTTCCCTCTTTTCCAGTGAGGGTGGCCAAACAATGGAACAGGTTGCCCAGAGAGGTTATGGAGTGTCCATCCTTGGAGATGCACAAACCCCAGCTGGATGCTGTCCTGGGAAGCCTTCTGTTAGTTGGCCCTGCTTGTAGCAAGGAGACTGGACTGGAGGATCTCCAAAGGCGCCTTCCAGCCTCACCAATTACACAATTCTGTTTAGATCTGCATTGGGACAAATTAATAAAACAGAGAGATTTGCATGTGTAGGATTTCTATCTTTGTAGAACTCCTCAAACATCTACTGCACACACTGATTAGTCACTATGGGGAAAAAAAAAAGCAGCGTATTGCATCTTCAGTTATAGTAGGTGTGGTAAGAGAGCTTATGGTTTTAAGCATGGCATTTGGACTGTGTGTAGTTTCATGATTCATTGTATAACCTCTAATATTTCTATCTCAGAACTCTGCCTTTTGATGTATTTGTACGAAGAGCAGCTGAAGTCAAACATAAGGAATACTTTCTTTCTGAGGTAATTTCCTTAAGAGTCCCAGTTTCTTCTGTTGGTTATTTTGCCAGTATATGGAGAGGGAAGTGTTGACTTGAAATTTTAAGTCTTACTCCAATAAAGTACGTGATCTTAGATATAATTTTGTGTGGCTTGGAGCCAAAGTTAAAATGTGGGGAGAAGTAATTTTTCTCATAAGTTCTTTGTATCATCCAGTGTAGTTAACTTCAGCGGTGCTGGTTTTGATAACAAAAACTGCTTATGTGATCAAAAACTCCAACATAAAACTGAAAAACCATGCTTTAGAATAATAGCTGTATCATTTGTGTTTTGCATTAAAATGTCATGAAGGTATTTTACAGTTTGGCTACATCAGCTGTCGAAATAGAAATACAGGTTTCTTGTAACATTATTTATGAATAGCAAATGCACAGCTATCTTTACGTGTCAGTGTTCAAGCTAGGGATTTGTCATATATTTGTTATTAGGAAGCAGACAGTTTTGAATGTAGACATGCTTTTCACCCTTTATGCTACATGGAATGCTGTAAGTTTTGAAACCAGTTGAAATAACATCCTGCATCAATGTTGTGAAGAACCTGTCTGCACTTGCTTTGAATCCATTCAGTGACAGCAGTGATGAAACACTTGACAGCTCCCGCTTCACTCTTCTATTCTCAGTTAACTTATTTTTCCCATTTCTTGAGGTGAACAGCAGACAGCAGGAGAGGCCATATAACAGAGTAGCCAAATTTGTAAATGCCATTTATTTGTGCCATATTTTAATGAAAACCCACATTAGATTAATGAGAAAATACAGGCTCTTTAAGTGTGTTGGGAATTGTTGTCAAAAAACCAAAACTAATTTTCTTTGTGTTCTCTTCAGGATGAAAAGTACTATTTACGATCAGTGGGTGAAGATGCTAGGAAGGTGAGTTAGTTGTGATCACAGTTCTAATATTGTAAAGTTGCAGTTCAAGAGTATTTTTTAAAGCCTATTGCCATCTGCTGGCTGTGTACTACAGGCGTACGACTTGTTTACAGTCAGTTGGGCTGTGAATCTGACTGGATTTAGTCAGAATATTCAAGCCTAATTGTCTAAAATGGTTGCTGTTATACAGGAGCTTAGCTTCTCTCCCATTCTTTATCTTCTGTTGTAAACTAATATAAAAGGATTTCTGATGATCTCTTGCTTCTGCAGGGTGATTTCTAGCTGTTTTGGTTCAAAGCAGTTCTCTGGCTGTAACATTACTGACCAAGTCGAGGCTGTGGGGGTGGCTGCTGGAAAGCATTTGCTGTAGCCAGTGTTGAGGTTGTGGGCCTGTGTTTCATAGCATTGGAAATGATAGTGAAGTGCTCCCTCTATTTTAATGTGCATGTATCGTTCTCTAAGAGTATTTTTTTGTTTCAGGATATTGCAGATATTAGGAAGCAGTTTCCTATTTTGGCAGAAGATGTTCTGATTCCAGAGTATTTTGAGAAGGAATGGTTCTTCTCTAGTGTCTTCCGTATCAGCTCAGCTGGATTACAGTTGTGGACACATTATGATGTAGGTAATACGTGTGTTTAGCGTAACATATTGCAGGTGGCATCATGAAGCTGAGATATTAAAAATCTCAAATGTTGAGCAAAGATCAGTTAATGATAAATGTCACATGTTTTGAAATACTAAAATGAATCTCATTCAGCAGTGCAGTAACTTTTATATATATATTGTGTGGGCATAATATCTTACTGGTTTAATGCCTAGTCCAATTCTTATAAGATTAAATGTTTGGTTTGTTTCTTTATTTCTTTTTAGTGTTTTGAGTTTCAGTTAAAAGTCTGAAAAGCAGTAATTTTCAACATTTTCATCTTGATGATGACTTTTTTTTTTAATTATAGTGGCCTGATTGTTGCTAATTGTACAATGATTTGGGTGATTTGGTCCGTTACTGCAGTGCAGTGAATCCCAAATAAGATTGTCTTCTAACATTGTGCATTACAATTCTGAATAGATTTATTTTTAAGAAAAATACAATTAGGAAAAAGAATCCTTTTATCAATAGAGAGTCAGCAAAATGAGGTAGGGGTAACACTGGAAAAGGAATTCAAAATATGGTTCTTATTGCATTTTTCTGGTTTATATGTTTGTGTTTTAAGATAAAACAACTTGATTCCTACTTAAGGAGAAACACAAAGATGTCAGAAAGCAGTTTGTCAGACAACAGTGTTCTGTTTCTCAATATACTGTTTGTCAAGAATGTGCAGCCAAGGGATATAGTAACTCATGTTCTTGAGTTTTTTTAGATATGTGGAAGTTTTTTTTATCTAATTCTTAACATATGAAGGTTTTAGTAATTCCCTTTTTTGAGCTGATGGTACTTTAGATAAGTTGCAGGCTATGTATTCTTAACTCATGGCTGACATCTCTCATTCCAGGTAATGGACAATTTCTTAATCCAAGTAACAGGGAAAAAACGAATTGTTTTATATAGTCCTCAAGATGCACTGTATTTATATTTATCAGGTATGTATGTTACATACATCTAGTTTGGTGATCATAGTTGCCTTTCCAGCTCATGAGTGTTTTACTGCAGGGAAAAAAAAATCACGAGCAGGCAGCTTAATGTAAAAGGAGTTATTTGGTCCCTTAACTCTGATGCCATTTGCTGTAGTCAGAGCAAAGCGTTTTAGTGGGGCAAGGTAGAGGATGTGCCGAGGAGCACAGGAGCTTCTCAGGGTTCTGTTTCCAGCACCCACAGAGGAGTACAGCACTGTCTAGTTCAAAATGAGGTTCTAAATGTGACATTTAGTGTCTTTTAGTGTTAATAAGGTTACAGGAGAAATACAGACAACAGAATATGTCTCCAGTAAATCAGGAGTGCTGCTGGGTTTATCTGTTTTTCAGAAGAGTTACAGGACAATAAACCACAATTAAATGTGATTCAAGGACTGCGATTTCCAGCATGTGATAATGCTTTGTTACTGTTTGGAAGAGCAGGAGTGTTTTATTCGTTATTTTTGGAAACTTTCCTAGGTACTAAATCAGAGGTGCTGAATGTGGATAACCCAGACTTGGAGAAATATCCCCTTTTTGTGAAAGCCACGCGCTATGAATGTTTTCTGGAAGCAGGAGATGTGTTATTTATTCCAGGTAAGTAACAAGTAGTTCCTGAGCATGTTGTGTCTTTGAACAGTCTCGTTTGCAATTTCTTGTTGCTAGGGATGGTAAGAGGTTACTAAAGCATTTCTGTGCTCTAAGGAGAGGCATCTAAAGACATCAGCAAAACGTATCTACTTCTTCCAACTGTACTAATTAACCTAATAAAAGGTATTACTCTACCTGCAAATCTTACCTTCCCTCAAGACTGCACTGTATGCTTCTGAACCTGCATCTTTAAAAAGATGAGCATTGCAAAATCCAATCATGTAAACTTAAATTACTTCAGTGACCTGTGTTTTCTAATGACAGCATTTGAGTGAAGTGCTATTTTTGTTCTTCTGTAGCTCTTGCACTGAGGAACTGTAAGGCATGCAATTTGAAGAGTATTATGGAGGGTAGAGTTACTGGACCTTCTAGAAATTTTGTAATCACATTTGGGGAATGGAAAGACAAGTTGTGATCGTTTTTCTGCACAAGCAGAAAATATGAAGCTGCTTCCTG
The DNA here is from genome assembly GCA_013389865.1 of Piaya cayana. Lineage (NCBI taxonomy): Eukaryota > Metazoa > Chordata > Aves > Cuculiformes > Coccyzidae > Piaya > Piaya cayana. Next base: position 69,561 of record WAAB01022459.1, read on the forward strand.
GTCTGAGATGGAAATTCTGGTGATCAGAGAAAGGCATTTGAATTATTCCTATTGAAGTATTGCTACTTATTATTAATATTTAACTTGTCATGACCTTGTGACAGATACTTATTCTAATGCTTTTCGTGTTATCTGGGCAAACAGGAAGGCAGTAGTTGGGTTTTTTAAGATTTAAATAGATTCTTAGCCATGGACACATTACTTAATTTTAAATTTACCGTTTGTGTTTCTTTCTAAAGAAAATATTTATTACAGTGAAAGATACATCACACTGTTGCTAATATCAGCATATGTAATTTCTGTTTTGTTCTACTTAGCACAGATACTCCTCTGTCTTTGCCAGTAGGTGTGCCACTCCAAACTTAGGACACACTCAGCACTCTTATGGGATTTTTGAGTCCAGAGAGTAGTGCTGGCTTTTTCAGCATTTTGGGATGCTGATGGCTGAAAAAGGAGATGTTCTTTGAGACGTGTGTGTGGATGTTACAGAGAAGGTAGAAGCAGCCCCTCTCCCTAACCTGAAAGAAACTTCTTGTTAATTTCTCAGAATAAACTTTTCTGATGTCTTCAGCACCTACATGCAACCAAGCTGCAGTAAGCACAGCATTCAGTCTTTTCATTTAAAATAGAAAAAGGATAAATATGCCATAATTAAACTTATTTTTAAATAAGTGTACGTGACAAGGCAAAAGTGTCTTTGCTTCCTTAAAACAGCCATCATAACTCAATTGAAAAGTCTGATGACTTTACTATGAAAGGAACAACCAGGGAAAAAACAACTTGCACAGGTGACCTGGCTGAAACTGGTGGTTTACATTAATGCTGGGGCACTGTGCAGGGTTGGGGACTACATTTATGAAACTGGATATCTGCATTCAGAGTAGAGATGGGTGAAGTGAATAGGGATGATGCTTTGCTCTCATCCTGCACATGCTTAACACTTGTTTACCTTTGAGTATCTCTTTATACTTCAGCAGTTGTTACTTTTGTGTGAAGTTACAGATCATTGTGAATGTCTTGAAGAATTTCTTAGATTTGGTACAATGTAATGTGTTCAGGGATGAATATCTATAAATAAACAAAATAATACGCTACTCGTGGCCTTTCCGCAACTATATTTAGTTTGGGTGATTCTGACACTTGTCATGAGTCACACGCAAGTTTCAATAGTAATTTGCATTTCGGATATTTTCTTTCAACAGCTTTGTGGTTTCATAATGTACTTTCTGAGGAATTTGGAGTGGCACTGAATGTCTTTTGGAAGCACCTTCCTGCTGAGTCGTATGATAAGAGTGACACTTATGGAAATAAAGATCCCATGGCAGCCTCCAGAGCTATACAGATCTTGGACAGGGCCTTGAAAACACTTGAAGAACTACCTGAGGAATATAGAGATTTTTATGCTCGGAGAATGGTGTTACGCATCCAAGAAAAAGCCTACAGAAATGATTTTGGATAAACCAACAGATTGTAGTTTCACAGCAAGCTCCTCTGAAAGCAGAGAATCATTTGTTAATATGGAAACTGTCTGCGTGTACATACATAGACTTTCTGTGAGGCCAATAAAAACTATGTTGATAAACTTTGTTAGAGATGAACATTTATCTTGTAGGTTTTTTTCTTGTTTCTTCTTCATGTGCTGTGAGTGCATAGCCTGCTTGATCTGGAGGTGGTCTGTCTCCTACAGTGAGGCAGCATTTGCAGTGCCTGTGCTTAGGACTATTATTTGGAGTGTTTTACTTTGGAACAAAAGTTTTGGTATCTGGGCTGGGCTGACAGCATGTATGTGTAGAAGTAATTGCACACCTTCCTGCATGCCTCCTTGTTTAATAAAGTTTGGGAAACCATAGTGGTTTCTGAGGAGGTCCCAGAAAGCCATTGGCGTTATGGTTTGTTTCATAAAAGACTGATAATGTGTAGGGAGTTTCTGCTTCCTCGTGTGGTGAAACTGAGAATGGCCACGGGAAAAAAAGCAAAAGCATGCAAGCTTATGATTGTGCAGCAGCTTGACTATGAGGTAGGTTTGGTTGGTTTTTTTGTCACTGCCCCAGTGCAGTGGAGCAGCACTGCTGTACCTGCAGCTGTAAAGCACTTGCAACTAATGTGCTCATGAATCCATCCAGACACAGTCCTAGGATCTAAATGCAGTTCATACCTCTGGAGCAGAGGTGGAGCCTCTTGGGTGTGGTGTTTGAGATGCATTGTGCTGCCATATGAAATGAGGTTGCATTGCACCTTCTGAGTTTGAGCCTGTTGTATGGTCATTGTAGTTGGTTACTTCTCAGCAGATTCTGGTGCTTACAAAAGCCCTGTAAAATAAATAAGAGCCTCTCACAGAAAAGATAGGTTGTCATTGTCCCTTTGAAATCTCTCTGACATTATTATTTGTGCTGTTTGCGGAATGCAGCATTTATCTGATGTTTCAGTCTTCTGCTTTTAGCAGTGCTTTTGGAGAACTGTGACTTGCCAAAAGCTCTTAGACCAAGTAGCTGTGTTAATAAAGTGCTGGAGAGAAAAAAAAAATTCTCTGGAGGAGCAGGGGCTTGCAGCGCTGCACAGGCTATTCTCAATGTGTTCTTCTTGGCAATTTGACACAGTGAAAATAGTTGCTACCATGTGAATGGGCACCCGGCCATCTTAATGAATAGGCATGAATGGAACCAGCCAAGCGATTCTGATGGGCATCATCCTACATTCTGAGGGTAGAATTTAAATTTGGGATCACAAATAGGTCTTCCAAAACTTTTGTCCAAAATCAACTAGGCTTGCTTGTGCAAGCTGCTGCCACAGATTGTCTGTTGGGCTGGGGAAGCCTCTTGACTTTAGTGGGCTGGTAATGTTGAGAGCCTCATCTGAATTGTTCTGCAGAGGTATACAGAGTGTATTCTTTGTGTGCCAGGACTAAACAGAGGCTCAGAGAGCCTGCAGGGCTACACAAAGCTGTGTTCCAGCATTGTGCCTGCACAACAATCACTTTTAACTCTGACCACTGGCGGTTTCTCAATGTGCTTGCACAGAGAAGCAATGTGCTTGTCCCTCATTCTTTCTTTTCTTGATTCACCATTCCCAAAGAGAAGTGCTTGATGTTCTCAGCCCCCTTCAATGCTTGGGTATAAGAAAAACTTCATGGAGCAACAGTGAGGGTGTGAGCAATCTGCTTACATTTCAACCTGCAAGAAGCACCTGCTGTGCTCCAAATGGTAGGAGCCATTTGGGGCTCTTGGAGAGAGGAGAAAGTAAAAGTAAGAAAACTATGTGGGCCAAATGCATTTGCTGCTGTGCCACCTAATAAGGATGCTGCTTTTCAGTTATAGTTATTTCATAGTATATAGGTAAAAAGCATAAATACAACCTGTCAAGCCATAAGTATCTAGAATGCCGTTTCAAATACCTTTCAGTTCTGCTTTCTATTTTGTAAGGGAGGCTATTAACCTAAATACCTTGGGCCAAACACAGCTCTCAGCTGTGGTTATTAGTGCTGAGGTAGCTCAGCAGGAAAGCTGCAACAGTTCACTTGTTTGGGCTAGTATGAAGTTTGGAATATGAGATGTGCATCTCGCTGGGAAGGGAAGGTCACACTGAATTAAATGTGAGCCAAGGGATACAGCAAGTGCAACATATTTCCACCAACAACTCTAAAATGAAGCCTTTCTTTTGTTCTTATATGTCAGCAAATGAGGTTATCTCGCCCTAATCAGCTGGGGGAATGGCCCAACCCTGCTCATGCTTCTCTTCCAGTGTCCTATGAGAATCCCAGCAATGATAGTGGGTTGCGTTTTTCCCCTCCCTGTGATCCCTTTGGTTTTCACTTCTCCAAGACTGTCAGTAACCCCCACCAGATGTGAGGTAAGTGCATATTCAAGAAAGATCAACAAAAACTATGTGTTTCAGTAGAAAGAACAGCACAGTAACTGTTCTGTCAGTGCCACCCTTTTTCACTTTGAACCAGTTTCATCAATTCCTTATTTAATAACATCTATCAAACAATTGTACTGAAATACTATACAAGAAGAAACTAAGCACTTTTTAAAAGTATTTTTTTAATTTCCACATAACGTGACTAGTGATAAAAATCTCAAAGTTACTGTGTTTAAAAAAAGAAATACTGGGTGCTTTCTAACCACTGTGCTAAACAGTGTGAATCAGGCAATAACGTGATGGGTAGATGGTGAAAGCAGCAAAGGAATAACTTCAGCGAATGTAATGAAAGAATACATGTATCTACACTCAAAAAAACATTACTGAAATGACACAAAGAATTAGAGCCACTAACATTTTGTGGAAGTTTGTCTTTTAGAGATCTAAAGCAAACTGGGATTGTGCTACAGTAAAACAGGTGAAGTTGTGGTAACAGTTACTAGAAAAATAAACACCGACCATCTTAAGCATTCAAAACGGCCACCTTAAACAGCTTATTCAACAATCAGGTTATGCAGACTGCCCAGGAGTGAAAGGTGAGTTAAGATACTTAAATACAGACAGTATCTGAAATCAGCAGTTTAAACTTGGCCTGCACCAAACCTTGAATTACTCTGAAACTTCGGTGACTGAGGCTTTTAAAATCTAAGTTCATTGCAAATCAACACCCCAAAAGAATTAGTTATTCTTAGTAATAAGAAATATAAAAGATGACAAGTCATTTCAGAAGATAAATGTTTTATACATTTTTCTTAATGGCCTTCATGTGGAAAGCACAAAAGGGAAAAAAATATGTAAAAGTAATCTCTTATCAAACTACTAAGCAGGTGACTAAAAAACCTTCCAGTTAAGTGCTGAAGTTTTGATGAACCTTACTTGAGGGCATGTTTCTCTTCCAGAGTTACACAGGGACTGGGTTCTTACTACAAGCATCCATTTAAATGCCTAACATGAAAGGGTTTGACTTGATCATGAAGGATCAGAAATACATTCCCAGTCCCTTTTAAATATGCAGGATGAACCTATTTGCCTCATTCACACTAAGACCCATAATAAGACTATGAGCTAGACTGAGGATGAGGATGATTTAGCACAGTAGAGGTTTTATCATATATGGTGTGATCCCTATATGCACTACTTCACATACTACTTCACAGCTTCAAAACGATTCCTGTACAGACTTGATTCTTTTTTTTCCTCTGGCCAAAGTCTGTTTTCCCAAACCCAAGACATTTAGATGTTTCCATGCAGACAACACAGGTGTTCAAGATGCACATTCTGAGACAGTAACTTTTACAAGGGATTCTCTATAAGTTATTACCATTCAATAACCAAAGATTCTAGTGTTACTAGAAGGACAGATGAAATTTAAAATTCAAGTTGCACTAAAGATGCATGTGAAGATTTCCTATTTTGGTTTGGTCCCTCCAGGACCAGGGATAGATTCTTGGTATCTTTGAAGTGTAGATTCCTGAGAACAACAAGAGCAGAATTACTTCCTTTCCAATTGTTCTGATCTGTCCCTACTCAACATTTTAAAGAACAGATTGAAAACATTAGAACTGCTCAACCCTGTAAAATGCGCATCTCCACATGCAATGCTGTGATCACAGAAGTGCTCAGATGCTATTGCTTGCAATAATAACGCAGATCACAGTAATGGACAATTTTTGCTGTGAAAACATTTCTATTTCAGCTGTCAAGCAGTATATTTGATTATAACTTCCATCACACAAAATCCGTGTATTTCTCATGATGAGAAAGAAAAGGTGAGCAGAGAGCCTGTAAGGGATGTAATAGCTTTATCTGACCCCCAGCCTTAGGAATATCATTCAGGGAGTAAACTGTCGTGGGAGATGTAGAGCGCCTGGTTTTGCACATCAGCACTGCTCTGTCTCTTGACTGTTCTCTGTGTCTCACAGCAGTGTTTTCTTTAGAAACAACCTAGCTCTGAAGTGCCAAATTTAACAAAGGAAACTAACAATCATGAGTGGAAGTGCTCTCTGAAAGCTTATAAAAGAAGGAAGGAAAATTTATTCTCAACCTTGAAGTAATGACATCCTGCTTCTTTTCATGAGATGTTTATACACATGAAGAAAAGAGAATTTTTTTTTCCTTGTTCTACCAGATGCTTTTCTGGTCATTTGCTTAAGTAGAATTCAGCACTTCTTAGGTCACTTGGAAACATCTAATGAAGTTTCAATGCCAATCCCTGCTTTATAACCCATGCTACACTAAATGCAAAGTGACTGCCTGAATTGGTTCTCTATGGTTTCCATGGTGATCTGGAACCACTCATCCTGTGCAAGTGGTTTTTTGTCAGCAGGAGCACTGAGAATATGGTGTTAATGCTGATAGAATTAATTTAGTCAGGGTGAGTATGGCATTAGCAGTGCCTCTCTGCCACACAGGTGTCCTATGATCTTGGACTTCTTGCTTCATGACATCATTTTTTTTTTCATTTGAGTTTAAAACAATAACTTTGCATCTGAACAGAGCTAAAAGATCAATAAGACTAACAGAAAGCCAACCTTGGTCTTGGAGTCTCCATCAGCAATATTCAAATGTGTCTAAATTTTCATTAGGCTATGAGCATCAGAAGTAAACTTTTTTTTCCTTTAACCTACCACCTGTAAAAACAATTAAATGAGCTTTCAATGTAAGATTAAAAAGATTGTGAAGAAGTAACATCTGCCTTTGCTTTTGGATTGCACAGGGACAGCAGACAGACAATTCATGTTTGTGGATTCTGTTAGGCAGTGATGTACCTAAAACTGTAGCTCACACAGAGCATGCACATTCCAAAATTTCCATTGTTCTTTAACTTCTCTCTTATATTAACATGTAAGACTCCATGTAATTTAATATAAGCATTCAAGGTAAGTGTATATTTAACCTCAGTGCTTCAACTTTCAGACCACAAATATTATCTTTATTTTTAAAGTACCTGTTAAGTTTAGGAAAGACACTATTGTAAAAAGCTCCATGAGGAAGAAACATTTTCTTTCTGCAAATAGCTCAAAAAGAACCTGTTGGGAAAACTTGAGCACAGACCATACACTTTTATCTGGAATATCCACATTTGTAACATAGTAACTCCTGAACTGACTTTGCAGCCTTATTTAAAGTAATCTCTATGACTGTTTAGATAGAGAGGGCTCCTGCCAGGTATCTTGGTTATCAGCAATAATGTTCATTTAGTAAGATAGAGCAGCTCACCATGAAGTGCTTGTGCTACCACAAGGGAGGCAGCAGGATGCTCTCAATAGCGGGACATAAAAAGATTGCTCCTTTGCAACATGTTAAGACTTGGACCCTTCATTGCCTTCCAAAATTGGAAGTCAGTACTGATTTATGCAGCAGCACTTACAGAGATGTGATTAAATTAGCCCTAAGTAGGAAGCAAGTTACCAAATATTCTAACATTTAAGAAGTCACATAGAATTTGGACCACTTCACAGGATCAAGCCCTTTTTAAAAGGAATTTAACAGGCACAGCTTAAAACATTTCTGCATTTTTCAAAACCTGAAAGAATGTCTAGTCTATTGTACAAGAAACAAGCATGTAGTATAAAGAAGACCAGCTATTACACACCAGGTTGCACTAAGGACTATGTAATGTTGCTCACTCCATACAGAACCAGCAGTGTCTTGACTAACTGTTGTAAGTAAGCATGAGCACCATTTAACTATAAGCATTTATATCTAAGTTTATGAAAAACTGCCTTTACTGTTAATGTCAAATGACAGGCATATACAAACTATGTGCCATTTCATGCCAGCTTTCCATGTGCACGAGATACTGCTAAGTTGGCTTAGAAGTACAGATGCCGACTACACAAATACAAAGCCTGCCTCGAAGAAATGTTAATTATTTTTTTAAAACTAAATCCACAAAACTTAACTGCACATTCCTTATTTAATGGGTTTATATTCACATCAAAGTGGTTTCACCCATTAGAAATAGTTTATTTCCTGCATTGTTTGCAAAATTTATTTTTAGCATGCATTGTAGTGAATGACAAAGGCACATTCCAACAGAGCACTACAACTTTTTAGATAATTAAAACCAACAAGTTAATTTCCCCTTCACAACATTAAGTCTCAGAACAGAACTAGTTTTACAACAAAGTGCTTATTCCTCAAGTTAATGCCGCAACACTTGAGTCTATTTTATTTAAGTTATTGTAAGCAGCCTCCATCAAACAGGTTAATATTATTTTAATAGAACAGCCATCCAGAAACTTCAGAAGAAAATGTCAATATTTTATTAGCAGTTTCCAAAAGCCTGCAACAACCTACTCCTGCTGGTTTGGATGACACAGAATTGTTTAGAAGTTGGTCTGTGACATGTACTGTTATTGGACAGGGCAAGTTTTATCCTGGTCAGTCTAAAACTGAAGTGAGAGGGTGTGGGAAGATTTTACAGAGAAGGCGGCCTGGATGCCGTGAGACTTGGTGCTGAGCAGCTGGCAAGACCTTGAAGCAGAGCCGAAAATATAAACACCAGCTAGTTCGGTGGGAATCACCGCACACTACTGTCAACATAGCTAACTTTAGCATAACTTCATTTCTTAGCACACGCGGTAGTGTAGCCAATAATATGTTAGCAATAGCTTTATGGACAGCTACCTTTAACCAATCATACACTGTAGTTACCCTCGTGGGGACAGAGGGATGTAACGAAATGGGGTATATAGTCAAGTGGCTAAGCTGAATAAATATGCACTTGCTCACCGATCAGATGGATCTCTGCCTCTGTTTTGCAACAAGAGGGAGCAAGATCAGTGGAGTGTTTGAGGTTTTCGATATTGGGGTTTTTTTATAAGCGGATAATCAAAGATATTTTAAGCAAATTGTAGGCCTTCTAATAAAATCACTTCATTAGGTAACCCTTATTTCCTTCACATAAAGAAGTCTTCACATATGATGCAAATGTTATCAACAAGACCAAAAAAGGAAAACGGTCTTCCTTGGAACACAAAACCAAGTTCTCTCCAAAGAGCTTTAGGGAAAAGCTGACGGAACTAGATTTTAGATTCTTTTATAAAATACTAGATTAGTTTGCATGCTCCATTTTTTTTCCTTCAATTAAAATAGGTTATTTCCCTTTTTGATCAACTAAGTACATTAGTCTAATTATTATTAGCAACAGAGTTCACATTCCCAGCTAAGGTGCATACTGCATGCATAATCCTACTACCCTTAATATTTTGAATATTAAGAAAATTTTCATAACAACACAACACCTTTTACTCATTCTTCAGCGATCACTAACGTGCATGAACTCTGTAAGAGGTGTGAAAATACCTTCTCCAATGAACCTTGTAAATTTGAATCATGCCAACAGAAGAGAGATGGACCAGGACTTTCCTACTACACTGCAAGAACCACAGGAAGCAAGAAGCAGCGGTAAGGCGTTGCTAAGCCATCACACGAACAAAGTCGAATAGAAAACCTTTATTAAGAACTGAGCCACATGTGCTTGTGTAATCTTCACGGTCTTTTGCTAACTTGCTTTTGTATTCCTGTACTTCCAGGAAATCCAAAACTGTTTTAAGCTACTGGTTAATTGTTAATAGCTGCACTTGTCTGGAAGACTGATTCTAAGATTAGTTTGTAGATCAATGAAAAAGTTACTTACTGACAAAATTTCCACTAATACCCTTGTTTGTCCATCTTTCAGTAATTCTTTCTGAAGAACATTCAGGGTCGAGGCCTGAACTAGATTACATCTTTTGTATCTGATTTCTCTAGCTTTGTATTTATATTGAGGGATTTTTCTTCTGCAAGACAAATTAGGCTCTGAAAATAGATTTTTGTGTGGCTCTTGAGGCAACTACTGCAATACATTTAAATAAGAGAATAGTTCTACAAACTGAAGCATTTTGAAACAGCTATGGTCAACATAGTCTAAGAAGTTTTATGCAACCTGTAATATGTTATATACTTACGGCTCAATTTAGATCATCATCAATGCAACAATAATCAAGAAAAACCTCACCAGTACAAGGCAGGGGTAAAGACACCTCTTGACTTGAAAATACAGCTACTACTGCCAGCCCTTACAGAAGTCAGTCAAAGCAACAGCACGGTACGCTGAAACAGTAATAATCTACATCCTCATCAATGTTCTTGGTCACTTAACACAGCTACATCAAAATTTTCAAGGCTCCAGGTGAAAGGGCTATTCACTAAAGTGACAGAAAAAGCAAGGTGTGCATAAGGAGGAAAATGGGATTGGCACAAGCATTCCAAAGGTAAGTATTTGCAACTTGAATCAACATAAGAAATGTTACAAAACTGGAAGGTAAAATTAACTAACTGAAACAATTTTAATCAAAATGCACAACTAAGATGGTTCCAACAAGCCAAAAACCTCACACTGCATCTACTATAGACAAAGACAAAAGGTTTTAGCCCTGGAACCTGCTAAATTGAAGGATCAAGACATGAAAGCCTTGAGTACTTTAAACACCCTTTAAAGGCAGTACATGACATCAGACATCCAGGACTAAAAATTTTGTCAACAGTTTGAGAATAAATGTTCACATTTAACTCAAAACCATCTATAGGGTAGTTCTTCATAAAACTTTTTTCCAGGAATCAAACAACAACATATTGTAGGTATGGAGTCCCAATCCTTCTTTCTACCTACTGAAATTTTTATATATCTATCAGCAACACAGGACTGATTTAGTCTTCTCTTCAGAGAGCATCTGCTCAAAGTTGTAAATCTAGATGAAAACATGTGTGGTGTCAAAAGTGCTTTTACAATGAAGGTGCTATTCAGACACATACAGTCTCAAAACACTTCATGAACTCTGAAATGGTTATCTAAGGAGGGAATGTCATCAGCAAAATGGAGTTGATCATTTATTTCCACACCAAATTCTTCTAGTATCTGTACAAATTTCTCATGCTCTCTCCCTATCCATGATCTCATTGTGTCAAACACTTGGTATGGTGTAACATGAGCGTGAACTTCAATTCCTGTCTGTGCAAGTTCTTTCAGCACTTCAGGGTAAGTAACCCAAGTATTGCTTCCTCCTGAGTGACCACCATCTAACCAATACATTGCTTTTATGTTTTTTAAGAAGGCATCTGTATTCTTGTCTTTTTTAGCTTCCTTCAGCTCATAAAGCAGCTGGTTCAGAACCACACAGCCTTTACTGAAGCCAATCAAAGTAAAAGACGCTGCATCTACAGCAGACGGTACAATGAAGTTCATAGCAGAATTATTAGAGCATTCACAATCTCTCTCTTTTTCTGTGGACGAGCAGCCATTTGTTGTAGGAACAGACTGCAGCTGTGATTTACAAGCAGCTATTTTTGCATCCTTGCTGACACCACGCACACTCTTCTGGGACAGCAGAATATTCTGAGAGAGTCTGAATGCATTAACAAGCAATGCATGGAGATGCCTGAAAGCTCCAAAGTCAGTGCTGTGCTCTGGTGCTCCAAACAAATTGCTTGCCACAAAGTTGTCATAACAACTGAATTTGTGCAGGTGCATTCGAGAACACTTTATAACCCAAATAAAACTATTAGGGAACCGGCAAGCAAGTATAGTAGCAACATTTTCAAAACTCCACTGCTCCCACTGGAAGTTTTCTGGGTGGCAAGACATGATGTCATGGTAGTTCTGAAAAATTAAAAAATAGAAAAGACACATTACTACATTGTGAAAATACTTCATCTCACTCCACTGCACTTATAGTCCTAAGAAAGTACTGTAACTAACAGAGAAACATGCATTCGAGACACTCACTTGCTAGGCTTCCAGAACAAGGAATACATTAAAGAAACTGGCACATTTAAACTTATTTATTCTACTTGAACCTTACCACACCATATTTTTCATGCCACCAAAAGTAATACAATAAAAATAAGCACGTGGAAATACTAATAATTCTTGTTGATGAGTAAAAGACCGAAGCATTATTCAACTTAATATGACACAGAATATGTAACTTCACTGTATTATCTCCATCTGCAGAAAATGCGACTGTCTTATGACAGAAAAACAATAGAAAACTTCTTACGAAGGTTTAAATCGATTTTTTATAGAAAAAAGAAATCCCTGTCATTCAGCTGTAGGAAGACTTTATTCCCCTTGTTTACATCCACATGGGGCATAGATGAAGAACTATTAACCGCCAAGTAATGAATGATCCCCTCACCCCTGAATTCACCACAGCAAAGAATACTAATTAGCTCATGTTATTATGGTATAATAAAACCATACCCAGCAGTGGTAATCAAAAGGGTTTTCCGAGGCCATTCCAGTTCTTAGAATTAAAATATATCAAGTTTTGCACCTTTACCTCAGAGAACAGGAAAGCCTCTTCCCAGAACAAGAAGGCACAACCCCTGCTTTGGAAAGGAATGGCTTCATGGGACTACTGAGAGAACATAATGTCGCAGAGATGGCCACAGTGAGGGACAGCACCTTGGAGCGTCTCCTCTCAGGAGACAAGGTATCCCTCCCTCAGAAAGGGCTGAGAATGCTTCAGCACCTCTGGAACGCTGGTGGGAGAGTGCCCGGGAGTCCACACAGCTTCACACAAATGCCTCTTATGGGAGAGCTTCCCATCTGTAGGCTTTACCAGCCTCTCACTGCAGACAGTCTTTGATACCATTTCAGACAGTGCCAACACCACCACAATTCATACAATGTTTGAGTTGGAGAGCACCTCAAACCCATCCAGTTCCAAGCCACCTGCCATGGGCTGGGAAACCTTCCACCACACCAGGCTGCCCAAAGCCCCATCCAGCCAGGCCTGGAACACCTCCCAGGATGGGGCAGACACAGCTTCCCTGGGTAACCTGGGCCAGTGCCTCACCACCCTCATCAGGGAAATTTTCTTCCTAGTGTTCAATCTAAATCTTTCCCCTTCCTATCTAAAGCCGTTCCTCCTCCTCCTGTCACTATGTGCCCTTCTAAACAGTCCCTCCACTGCTTGCCTCTAGGCCCCCGTCCGGTACTCTAAGGCCACTATAAGGTCTCCCCGGAGCCTTCTCTTCTCCTGACTGAAGGAGCCCAATGCTTCTCCGCCTGTCCTCATAGCAGAGGTGTTCCAGCCCTCACATCATCTTTGTGGCTCTACTCTGGACCCATGCGAACAGTTCCATATCCTTCTTATGTTAGGGATTCCAGAACTGGACACAGTACTCCAAGAGTGGAATAGAGGGGCAGAATCCCTTCCCTTGACCTGCTGGCCACGCTTCTTTTAATGCAGCCCAGGATATGGTTGGTCTCCTGGGCTGTGAGCACACATTGCCTGATTACATTGAGCTTCTCATCAATCAGCAACCCCAAGTCCTTCTCCACAGGGCTGCTCTCAGTCACATCATCCCCCAGCCTGCACTGAAAGCACAGATTGTCCCAACCCAGGTGTAGGACCTTGCCCTTGGCCTTGATGAACCTCACCAGGTCCCACTTTGCCACCTTATCTAGCACCCTTGGGACAACAGCCCATCCTTCTGGTGTAACAACTGCACCACTCAGCTTAGTGTCATCTGCAAACTTGCTCTGAGTGCCCTCCATCTCAATGTCTCTATCACCGATGAAGATATTAAACAGCAAAGGTCCCAGTAAGGACCCCACTTGTCATGGATTCCATCTGGACATCGAGCCGTTGACCACTACTTACTGGATGTTACCATCCAACCAATTCCTTATCCCCCAAACTTTCCACCCATCAAACCCATAGCTCTACAGTTTAGAAAGGATGCTGGGGGGACGGTGTCCAGAAGGATCCCACCCACCCCCCGCGCTTTCCCCGTGACCAACTCCCGCGGTCACCCCGGTGCGGGACAGCGCCCTCCGCCAGGCGGCACCTGCTGAGGCCCCGGCCGGGGAGGCGCGGCCCCAGCAGCGCGAGCTACGGGCGGGCCCCGCCGCTGCCGCCTCCAATGCGCCGCTCCGCCCCGTCTCCGCACCCCGCCGTACCTGCACGTCCCCCGGGAAGTACAGCACGTGGTGCTGCGGGGCCGCGCCGGGGCCGGGTGGCGGCAGCAGCAGAAGGAGCTCGTTGGCGCGGGGCGGCTCCACTCCCGGCACCGCGGGCAGCCGCACCCAGGGCGGCCCGGGCCGGCGGCGCCCCGCAGGCAGGTTCATAGCCGCGCCCCGCACCGCACGCCGCGGTCGCCAGCGCCCCAGCATGGCAGCGCCCCGCCCCGCGCATGCGCACGGCGGCGGGACACGGAGCCGCCCAGGGGCAGCGAGTGCGCGGCGGCGGGGCCAGAGCTGCGAGGGGGATCCACAGGCTCGATAGTCTGGAAAAGACCTTAGAGGTCATCGAGCACAACCACACCTGTCCATTACTAAACCAAGTACTAAACCTAAACACTTCATCTACTGTTATAAATTGAGACCACAC
>WAAB01022460.1:0-21496 GCA_013389865.1 Piaya cayana
CAACTATCTGAAAGGAAGTTGTGCAGAAGAGGGTGGGAGCTGGCCTCTTCTCCCAAGTGACAGGGGAAAGGACAAGAGGGAATGGCCTCAAGCTCTGCCAGAAAACATACAGGCTGGACACCAGGAAAAAACTTTTTCACGCAAAGGCCGAGCAGTGCGCCCAGGTGGCCAAGCACTTTGGCTTGTATCAGGAACAGCGTGGCCAGCAGGAGCAAAGTGATTGTGCCCCTATACTAAGCACTGGTGAGGCCACACCTCAAATTCTGTGTTCAGTTTTGGGCCCTTCACTCCACTACGATGTTGGGATTCTGGAGGGGGTCTAGAGAAGAGCAACAAACAAGGTGAAGGGGCTGGAGAACAAGTCTTACATGGAATACCTGAAAGAACTGGGATTGTTTAGCCTATGGAAAAGGAGGCTCATGAGAGACCTCATCCTAGTCTACAGCTATCTGAAAGAAGGTTGCGGCAAGATGGGTGTTGGTTTCTTCTCCCAAGTGACAGGTATTAGGATGAGAGGGAATGGCCTCTTGTTGCACCAGGGGAAATTCAGATTAGACAAAGAAAAAGTTCTTCACCACAAAGGTTACTGGGTACTGGCACAGGATGCCCAGGGAGGGGGTTGAGTCAACATCCCTAGAGATATTTAAAAGACAAGTACATTAAGTGCTTAGGGATATGATTGAGTAGTGGACAGGTATGATTGACTTTTGACTACCTCAAAGGTCTTTTCTAACTTAGTGATTCTATGGAGTATTATTGAGGAATTTCACTCTTTAGCATTGAGCCCAGTGAAAATTTCCAGTAGTGCTAGGTAGTGTTGCTAGTTTGAAGAACACATGCTTAAGCTACCATAAAACCCAATGTATACTAAATAAGCCCATTCCAAGAAAGAAACGCACACACTAAACACAAATATCTTGAGTAAGAATGCTGCACAGGCAGCAAAAAGCAGCAGCTGGTTTGCATTTAGTAACCATATGTTTTGGATCAACAAATCCTATAGTGTGCCATTTCTTTTGTTGTTAAATCAACTGCAATTTTCAGCAATGGTTCTTGAACTGCTTCAAAAACTGCACTAACAATATCATGCTTTAAAAAAAAAAAAAGTGGCACCACACCTAACTTTTTCTAACAGAATTATTAAGGGAGTGTGTTTAATAGTTATGGAGCACTTAACAGGGACTAAACAAACTCTCTGCATGATACTACTAAAAATAGGCAAGTCATCCATAACTTAAGATAATCTATTCTTTCCTAGGTATCAAAGTTATTTAGCATTTTATATTCTGAAGCCCTTATTTAAAAGCAATCTACAGTTAGTTTATTTAAGTAAGGAGGGTGCAAGGTAACATCTCAGATGGTTTACACCCTGATAGCCTTAAATTAACCATCTCTTTCTTAATATTTTGAGAAGTCACAGTGACTTTTCTATATCCTGCAACAGTCCAGACAAGAGAGCTTTGAAGGAAGTTGTTCAATATTAGTATGACAAACGTAGTTAAGGAAACTGTATATGCATTTACAAAAGTGACACTGACAATTCCTAGCAACCACCTGCTCTTTTCAGACAGCTCCAAACAACTAGATCTGCTTGTACCTTAAGCTTTCCCTTCTCAAATGTTAAAACTTCTACTGCAAAAATACAAATATTAAAAATAAGCTAGTCCTCAACTGCAGACTGAGTCGAATTGCAAAGGGATGACTTACTGAAGAATGAACTTAAGCCTTCCCTAGATCAGATCTTCCAGCTGTGTTAAAGACTCTCACAAGAAGACTCTCCTCTTCTGTGTGCTCTGCAATGGCCTTCATAAAGACTTCAGATGAACCAAAAAATGTTTTACATACATTGATGAATATTAAGCTTTTCAAAGAGTTATATTTCAATCTACTAATACACAAATGGTACTCTAAGCCTGCAGAACACTGAATTTAACTTGAGAGAGAACAAAAATATCCTCCTATTTTGAAATGCTAAGCACACTCCAGTTCTTACAGGTAGGCACGCTGTTGCAAATGCTACAATGAGAAATCTTTTAAACACTTTTAATGAATAACAGGAAAGCAATGTGATTGTAATTAATTCTTTATTATGTATTTTTATTAATAAGTATTGTTATTTGGGGCATGCATGACACTTCAACAATTATATGTATCACAGCATTACAACAGAAACTACCTGAAACCTTGGATTTTTGCTTTGTGTGAACAGTGGTTACTGCTACTGCAGTCTTATTTGACATTCAAACCAGTTCTCCCTAATAAGTCAAGCTGAAAACAATTCACCTCCAAAAAAACAGCCAGGCAAGATTTTGGTACAAATTTTGCTCCAGGATTAAGCTGCGAGTTACATTACACCAGGGGATTTCACCAGTGAAGACAATACCAAAATTTGTGCTGCAATTTGAAATATAACTGGAAAGAGAATAAAGTAATTCATCATCTCACAATTATTTAGAATCAAGACAGTAAATGACACAGATGTAATTTTTTTTTATAACCTTATTTGTTGCTATTACTGGAAAAAGATAAGATTATCTTCCTTTACTATACAGGATCAGTCATGCTTACAGTAAAGAGCTCCATTTAAAACCAAAACCACACTGGAATGCCAATGCATAAAATAAACACAGTCAACTGTCTGGGATCATGCTAGATGACTGATTTGTGACAATGCAAGAAGCTGTCATTCTTTGCTACCCATTCTGCCCAATTATGCAGGGTGAATGTCCTAGTAACATAATGAAGCATGTGCTCAAGCCTAAGCTGTCCCATTTTCAGCTATATACCAGACTTTCAACCAAAACAGGTAATAGGCAGCATTACCAGGTGTCTGTAAATATGGCAACATGTAGTAGAGAAAGGATTAAACAGTGTGAATCTGCTACCACTGCAGCAGTTCTTCCCACAAACTGGCATCCCTGTGAGCTCAAGTGGGAATACTGCCTTTCAGAAGATACACTAGAAAGTGCTGCAAGAAATAAGAGTCTTCACATTTTCAACAATATGTGAGATAAGGACAGTTTCACTCGTCATCAGAACTACACTGGTGTTATAGAAGTTCAAATCCACAACTGCAAGACCGACATCTCATTTAATCAAACACATACATCTAATTGAATGCAAAAGTGCATTAGAATCTAATGTATAAACTCAGTATTATTGTTTTAGGGAAGTCTCTTACCCTAAGCCATTATATCAGTCATTAATAACTCCTCCTTTGCACAGACTAAAAGTTGTGGAGGACACACGAAGAACATATGCTTATTTGCTCAGGATGAAAAGTTAATTTGCACTATTGAGCCATAATTCTTTCTAAATTGATGGAATATATTCCTGGTCTTGACTCTAGTATGTGTATAGTGTTCCACGATCAATATATATTTGTATGAAAACTAAGGAGAAATGCACAACAGGATTAACTATCATGTGCCACCCTGCAATTCCTGAAATTTAAATCAAAATTACTTAAGTAAGGGACTAAAGTACAAGTCCTTAAGGATGAAAAGCTATTTATGCAGATAACTAGTATAAAACTGACATGGTAATATGAGCACTCTGCACTGCTCTCACTAGGCTGACTTAAAGATAATTCAAATTTTGTGACAAGGTTAATTCTTCCATTCAACAGATTTCAAAATTCTTCTACAGTTTCAATGAAGAGGGCTCCCCTTCAATGGGGTATTAAACTTCAGTTACACTATGTAGTTCACAGAACATAAGGAAAGGTAATTTTCACCACAGAGAGGAATTTATAAAGGGACAAGAATGGAAATATTTCCACTATACCCCTACATCTGATAAAATGTGTTATTAATATAAATTTAAGTCTTTAAACAAAATACAGTAGTGTAACCCAAGGGATCAAAAGCCCTTCTCTGGTTTCAGAATCAGGATGGTACGGGATCACCATCACCAGACAATGCTGCTTCTGAAACAGCAGATACTGGTGAAAAGCCATCCCTACAGAGAACCATTGATACAGTTAATGGTCTTCAATTTTTTTCAGTCCTTCTACCAAAAGCATCCTTCCCCTCCAAAATACAGCTTTATTTGCAACAGTAAACAAAGTTCTCACTGGTTAAGAACCTGCTGTAACTTAGAAGTGTTATTTTTCATGCTCTCAAAGCCCTTGCATATGCAGCAGAAAATGAATGCCACAATTGGGTCACATAAAATAAATATAACTTTGCAAAATGTATGCAAATATTTAAGGCTCGTAAACAGGGTGTAACTTAATTTCTCTTTCAGATCTTATTTTGAACAGAGGCAAGAGGCAGTAAGAATTAGTAAATGACAGGAGAAGATGAATAAGTCTCATGTCTGACAGCTTGAATTTAAACTCTAAGAATACAGGTTTATAGAATAATTATTCAAGCTGGAAGTTACAGTCTAAACTCCTCCTCAGAGCAAGGTTCATATGGGACTGAGACTAGACAAAAGATGTTTAAAAAACCAAAATCCACCTAATGTCTTAAAGCATTTGAATTAGATATACAGTTAATGACCTTTACATGCATGTTGAACAAGAAAAAATGCACAACTGGGTAGCTGAACAGACATACAGTGCACAGATGTAACCACTTTTTGTAGTCATGTACACTTGTAAACAGTCCTCTTCATATTAAACTGTGCCTATTCCATGGGAAAGGTTTTTACACAGGTTTTACATAGCTCTTTCAAACACAGGCTGCATTCATCACTGCAAAATTCTTGAACCGTGAACAGACATTATCTATTTTCACCTACTAGTGTGGCAAAACCATATAATCCTCAGAAGCAAAAAAACAAGTGCAGTAATTCACTTCTTAATTTTTAATTTAGTAATTACTGAATGGTTCCAGAGCAGGCACTACGTTACTTCAAACACAGTCAAGTATCTTTGAAATAAAGCTGAAAATAACCTCTTCACCTCAGTATACACACGCGCATATACACACATATAAACAAATGAATTTATAAAATCTTTACATATACATTTTTCAGGAAGCAATTCAGAGAACTGTACCACAAAGAATTAGTTTCTGTACTCTGACACACCACAAATGATAATTTTTCTGAAGATGGTGTTTAAGGACACAAAATGCCATGCAGTGCTATTTAGTAGAAAATGAACTAGTCAACAAATTTATCTATTAAGTGCTAAAAGAAAACACAGAACTCCTTCAACAGAACAAATGCCAGCTTACCAGAAAACAGAAATATTTATTGTCCTTGAGCTAGACAGGACACAGTTATCTGTGTTTCCTTAAGTGTATCCCCTTGGTAGACAAAAGTAAAAAAGTTATTTGACTATGAAATTCTAGAACACTGAATTTCCTTGTTACTGGCTGCAAAGATGGATCAAGAAACAAGTGTCCTTGTTGAATCTGAGTCTGAAAGTCCATCTTCTTGATCAGGTGCCTCATAATCACCCATATTATCAGCTAATTCAGTCTCTTGATCATCATTACTCTCTGCGCTGTAATCTATTTCTTCAAGGAAGCGAGGCTCATCTTCATCCAAAACGTATGTAGTGGGGCTATAATGAACAAGAGTTGCACAAATCACCTTAAAAATTTTACATGGAACAATACATTAATGTAATGCCCTGTCCCTATTCTGACATGCAACAAAAAAAATTACCTCGGAAAGGGACAGTTCATCTGAAACAGTATCAATTTTTTAATTGAATGTAAAACAACTGGAAGCCAAACATGCATGAACTGAAACCCTGAACTAATTAGTCAATCACGCACAACTCATTCCTCAAATGTGTCATGGCAACTTAGCCACACATTATAGACATACACTATTGGCCTGTAAGAACTTAATGTAATTCTAGCAGTATCAGAAGTTGTTGCAGAAGGAAATAAAGAAATAGCTGGTTTTATAAGGTATAAACAAACTATAAGAGCCTACAACAGAGTAACATCTGTAATTATTAAAATATGTATTTTACTGGGAAGTATTGTGCTGTAAGCAATTATACTTTACATACCAGAAATGACCAAACAAGGAGTCAAATTTATACCTACAACTAAGATTAAGTTCCCATATGAATCACTTGACTTGTATCAGGTCCTCACATGCATGTAGTTAAGATCTGTATGTTAAGCCTTGCAATTCAGAGATGCTGATTTTAAGGAATTGAGCCATTGCCCATAGGATCGTCTATGTCCTTAATTAATGGCTTCCAAGAATAAGAGAAGTAATGCCTTTAGTGTTTGCTAGATGAGGGTTAAAATATAACTTCCTGATTCTCTCACTTCCCTACAACAGAGGTATGAAGAGTGGGAAGGCAGGGGGTGAGACTTGCATTTCCAGACCCAGTTTTCCTAACCTCCCATGGGACACAAAAAGCAATCTTAAAAGCAGCAAGTATTCCTAAATATTTCGTAAGTAACTTCATATTCAGAAAGAAAGTTTTTGTAGTGCATTTTACCTAATAATCACATCATACAGAACTCATACAAAACAATGAGAATGTTTACAATGAGAGAGATCACAGGGTTCCTGTAGAAATGTCTGCGTGTTCATTTTGATGAATTTTGTCCTAAGGCACACAACAGTCTAGCTTGGTTGTAGTTTCATAATGAAAAGAATTACTCACTGCTTCCTTCTAAAGGTCTTTTAGAAGTTTAAATGGATCGCCTGAAATCTGCAATGCAATCTCTAATCAATACAAATAAATTCCACAGTATTAGTATTATTCCTCTACCTGTAGCCTCAATGACAGGCTACATTGCAATGTTTTGTGCTGTTGACAGTTAATTCAAATATTGGGAAAAAAGCAAATGAGAAGAATTGTTAGCCGTAGCTCAGAAAAAAAACCAGACTAGCTATAACAGTAAAAAATTAAATTATTGAAAATTTAATTCATTCACAGTCTCTGGATTTATGTTTAAAATAATCTCTATCAGGGTTCACTGAACAAACTCATACTTATTAAGCTGTGCAAATGGAATGATCAAAAAAATTAATCACTTCTAAAGATTATTTAAGCTGTAACTAGGGCAACAATTCATCGTGTTGATTAATGAACTGTGTTTCAATTTTGGAAAGCAAAGAATGAGGAAAACAACCGGTATCTTTGCTGAGATGTCTCTTTCACTTTATAGATAGGATACCAAACATCTCATGAGGATACATGCTTCGCATGAAGAACCTGTGGTAGAATCAGCAAAGGAACACATTTTTTCTGTTTTCATCCTCTGACACTTTCCACCCTAGGAAGTCACCATCTATTAACACTTCCTCTAAGGAAAAAAAAAAGTTGAAGAAAAAAATTTACAATTTTATTTATTTAAAGGAGAAAATTAAAGGAACTCCGCCAAATGTATCACATGCCAACAATGGAAAAGCTTTTTTTTCAACTTCTGTTTCTGATCATTCTATATTATATTAGAATGATATGATATAGAATATTAAGCTCTTTTAAAAAACTCTTCATTGTTTTTAGTAAGTGTTATTATTTGGAAACTAAACTCACATTACTGATCCGCTTTAAAAAAGCAAACAATAAAACCAATTTTAAGGAGATCAAGGAGAGAAAGCAGAACTGGATACAAGCAAAACACAATTCACCTCTTCAAGTGGCTTGGCAGTTCATAGAACATGTCTTGTTTTATATTGTCTTGAAAAAACACATGGGTCTCTGTATTCAGTATATATTTTTGTTATATACATTTACTTTACTCATGTGTGTGTAAGAATGTAAGCATGCCCCTACATTCTTCAAATTCAGCCATTGTGCACAGTCAGTGTCAGTGTCTGACGAGACACATTTTAGACACCTGCTGTGGTGGACATTCAAAATTTTCATCTACAGCTGAAGAATGCTTTTCATTGACATATCTAATTTAACAAAATAAAAAACAAACTTATTTCTACAGTCAAGTAAAGTACCATTAGAACAGATTAATAATTGCATCTTCAAAGCTATATAAACCTCTAACTTAAGGACTTGCTCTGAAATCTGCCTCAATCACCTTAGCTTTCTACTACCATTCAGGAAAAAGCACCATGACTTTGCAATCATTTGTTACTGAAAATAAATATTACTACAGTTCAAGGGTTTTTTTCACTTCCCCTTTCTTGAGTCTTTATTCCTCACAAAACAGTATCAGAGTACTTTCCACATTCAAAGGAAAAATGTGTTGTATACCATTCATATTTGCTTTCCTTTAGTATGTTTTCTTCTGATTTAGCAAATGTTAAGCTTATATTTAATTTTCCAACAACCTTTACTCTAAAGGTTAGCCTTAATGTGCAAAGTGTAAATATTACTCTACTGTTTTACTGAGGTTTGGTCACAAGAAATTTAGATCTCAAAACACCTGAAAATTTTTTGCTATTTAATCAAATTCTTTATTTGCCTCCCTACTGCTCCCCACCCTCAGCATACTTCATGACAATATATTTTTAGCTGCCATCATGCTGATTCTTCTCCCTTGGGCTGTTTCTAATTATCTCGCTCAATAATACCTCTTCCTCTACTCCTACACATCCTGCTTTTCTTTTTGAAAAGAAACCATTATTTTTCTCAGGTTAGCAAAGGTAGTTTATCACACAGCTACAGTTCTGTAATGTAAGGGATGCTATAATCTGGGTATTTTCTTTGAAGTCACAGCAGTTAGAAAACTACATGAAAACCTGAAATGTTGCAGGTTTTACTTAAACAACTTTTAAGGGTAAAATGATGAACTCCTAAATACCTGATTAGTGTATCTGTGGTCTTGAAGCTTATGAAGAACTTCAAGGATCTCTCTTGCATTTAAAACAAGAGTATTTTCCACATCACCTGCCACTGAGTACACTAAATTTAGGAATTAATACAACTTTATCCTAAAACATATATTAATTATTTTTAATGAGAAAACCTTGCTGTATTTTTTCTTATTTACATTAACACTTAACACTCCAAACATTCAAAAAAAACCTTATTCACAAATGTGGTATATTTTTTCAAACTTAAATTTTATTTGTTCCTCAAGAGAGTCAATATCTGAATGACTCAATTACAGAGAAATTAATCCACAAGCCAGACACAGCCATTACAAATTCAAGCCCATAGAGATAAGCATTTTTCTGAGAATGCAGTGGAAATTTATATATTCTAAAACTTTGGAAGAGAAAATAAAGAAATATTCTTTGCCAAAATATGGAGAGTTGCAACTACTTTGGGAATTGGGAGAAGAAGGAGAGAAAAATCTGAAAAACTAATGATTACTTTTAAAACTGCATTGCCAGGGGAGAGGTAATTTTAGAGGAGTTGCGAGAGTCAGGAATTATCACAAAGGAATTATTTCAACATATTTTCCTTTTGATTTCCCTTTAGGGTCTATATTCTCTTCTAGGGTTCAGAAAAGCCGCTACAGTAAGCAACGTCATACATGCAGCTAGATGTACTGCCCCCTTCAGGAGCTCTTCACGTATGAGTTTTTCCCAAGTAGTAAGTGTATTTCCTAAAGGGAATTTCCAAGGCTAAGGGATGAGAATAACATGCCCAACTCTTTTCTACCACCTAAGTAGCTGGGTATCCAAATCCCATCTAATCTTGTATTTTAAAATCCCAGCTTCTAGAGTTACAAAATTTTACTCCACAGCTTAATAAAACTAATCTCAACACTTTCTGTGCTGTCACCCTAAAACAGGTTTTGTGAAACTCAAAACTGGAATAAATTACTTTGGTTCAAAATTGACTGAAGACCACTCTAACATTTGGATCACACTCCAGCAGTGGAAAAAAAAAAAATTTGAAAACTGATGTGAAGAACATAACTTGTCCATCACAATTATTTTGTTTCTATTTGTTGTTGGTTTTGTTTGGTTGGGTTTTTTTCCTAGATTACTAGTTTTCTTATTTTGCCTTAGAGGAGATAAACAGTGCTCTGATGCTATGGTCAATGCAGAAATTAAAGCAATCACTTTGATTAAGGTCAGAGGAGTGGTTTGGTGCACAGACACTGCCATGAGGCCCACCAGCGAAATTCTGGGCCTCATCTTTGATGGCTTTTTGTTCCAACTTTCTGAGAAGACAGACAGGACAAAAGTTGTACCACTAAGATCTCTTTTTAACTAACTTGTACTCCTCAGGTACTGGAAGAAACATCAAGAAAAGCTCAAACACTACACTGCAGGAGTGTAAGAAAAAAAAAACTTACAGTCTACTGTAAAGGACAGCAGAAGTATGCAAGCATCTAGACAAAGTTTAAGAGATACTATTAAGGAGGAGGGAAGCATGACGAATGCAGTTTCCTTCTGGCAGCCTAGGAAGAGATCCTTCATAAGAAGATGTTGGACACATTTTCACTGCAGGTACCCTTTACTCCTTGCATCACCAGTCTAACTACTTTTCTCAAGTGTAAGACGAAGTGCAGGAAATGGGGTTTCCATCAGAGTTTTAATTTCCACAGCTTCTTTTAGTACTCTACTTTTCCTATCATTTTCTAGATATGTCATGTCTCAACAGCTCAGCCAGCTTTTCTGCTATAATTACATCAAATTACCAAACAAAAATATATCAGGTTCTAGAACACATCAATGAGCCTCAAAACAATCAATGAAACAACTACAATACCCAAAAAGAGGTCAAGTTATTGCACAGAAATTAATTATAGTAAGTCTTAACAGTCATGTCTGCAGTTATGTGTTTTTGTTTCACTGCATGCAGACCCCATCAAACCTATCAGCATAACAACTATTAATTCTTACTACAAGATAAGTAGAACATTTAGTCTAATCTTTTCCATTTGGAACTAGAGGGGAAACACTGGCAAATGGATTTAAACTAATTGAAGAAAAATAAAGTGCTTAATTCATCACTTAACATGTTAAAATGCACTGCCAGAGGGAAATAAACCTGCTTATTGCTTTACTATTAAGTCAAATATGTTTCAGACATGGTTCAAAATTAACCCATGGAAACTGAGCCTATATATAATGAAACACTGAAGCTATATTTTAAAATATTAACATTTACCTGGTCATCTTAAGTACAACCAGTAAAATCAAAGAATTTGAGAAACACTCAAAATCATTCGCAAAAAAATAAAGGCAGTGTTTCTGCATATTTAGACTTGGATGTTTAAACTTGCCTGCTTGTCCTGTAAAGCATTAACACTGTGATTTTTTAAAAAAACCTTAAAAAACCTAGTGAAATCCATAATATAAAAGGAAATAACTACAATCTTATTCATATCTCTATTCTAACATTACAGGCACATGGAATATGGTATCTCCATTATCCTATAAATGCCGACTTTTAACTACAAGCTGTTTAAGAGTATGTGCTTCAGTTCTGAATATAAGCCAGTGAGTAAAAATTAGCATGAGACTTCCCCCCTCCCACGAACAGCACAGGACTTCTAACTTTCTGTGAAGACATTCAGTGAGGGCTACCCAAGACAGGAAACTTGTACCCAAAGTGTATCTTGGTCAGTTGCAATATGGACATATTTGTTGGTGAGCAGAATAAAGACAAATTTTTCAAGTAACGGAGGCAAAAAGTCTGATGGCCCAAAGTATATGTCAGAACTCTGCTTTTGAGCCTCTGGAAACAAAATTACACCTAAGGCAGTATTAATCCCTACAGCAAAGAATGAAAGAGGATAATGTGTAAACATAAATGATTATAAAGAACTTTTATTGCTAATTATGGAGGTACTACAAACAAAAGTACAGTTTCTTGCTCACGCAAAAAAACCCAAAAAAGATGTACATACATGGCTTCTACAGCATAACGCACAGCTATCAAAATAAAAGGGAGTTAACTCAGTTACCTAGAAAGCAAATTCCTATTATCATGCATAGATGAAGGTTATTCCTGTCCCAGAAGGATGCTAGAATTATAATTCTAACAAAAGTAATCATACTGTTCTAGATTTACTAAAGGAATATTTTGCCAGTAAAGTATTAGGTCCTTAATTATTTTTCAATGTTTTTAGTTAGAGATGCTTCCTTAGGTAACTTTGGCTAAGAAAATCTGTTCGATAATACATCAGTGCTACAGACAAATCAGTGGCTGCAGGTAAAGTTGCTGCCATTACACATAAAACTAAGAAAGTTCACACTTGAAAACAAGGTAGTGTGATACGAGGTCAATATTCCAGTATCGATACAGACAGCAGTACAGTTTGCACTTTTCTCTGAAAAATATCCCCTGTTAAGTGCCTGATTCTGCTCCCACTGTTTAAATAAAAAGCAATTTCATTGAAATCAATTAAGTCAGTCTCTATAAATACTTACAATTATCAAATCATTTTTAAGATGAGGGTCAGAACATGTAGAGTCAGGTACAAATACAAAAGGTATTTCAGTCTTAATGCTATGTTTTAAAGGTAAGTTGTTAGAATTCTTTTACACATTTAGTTTTTCCATCAGATTTTCAAATAGACATACAGAATTGATAAATGAACAATGAGAGCAAGGTACCTACTTTCTTACTTCATGCTACCAATTTTTCTACTTTAGTGTTATTAGATTTACATTTAATAAATTTAGGAAAGAAGACCATCAGACACTATAAAAACCTAAACAGCTGCTAATAGATTTCTCCAATAAAGCACAATAGTTATATCAATATTGCTTATCTGATAAAAACTCTAACATGCATAAAATGTGATTTGTTTTCCCCACTATCCTAATTTGTTTCCTGCAGAAGCATTTGGTTATCACTCTTCGCCATCTGTAGCTATGTACCACCCAAAGGTCAGGATTAGAAGAAAATATTCTTTTTCTATATACAAATTCATTTTCAAAACATTGAATAAAGTTATTTAATGATCTTTCTCCAATTTAAGACTTTATCTTGCTGCTGCACAATTACTTCAAGGATTTTGAGGAATCTTTTCCTGCTTTTTTAAGTTCCTGAGTACCAGTTACCTTCCTCAAATAAGAAAACTGCAAGTATTTCCACATGCAGTCTCACTAACATTAACCTTATTATGAACCTTATGTTATTTTTCATCTAAGCTCATATGTGCTAAGCTAACGACATTGCAGTTTTGAAGTTGTAAGTCTCATATTGGTGCTTTCAGAAAATCCACAATAAAATCCCCCAGTGGCCCACTCCCACCAACAAAATATCATTCAGGTTAGAGGTAGTTTCTTCCCTGTGCCAAGCATGGTCATATATTGAATGCAATTAATTTTGGTATATAATAGTTTTTCTAGGGCTACCTGGATTATAAAGTATTTTAGCTGGAGAAGGATGTTCAAACGATGCAACTCTATTGGCATCTCTAAAAGATCTGTTGTATTTCATAACATCAAAACAAACCAACTTCCCCTTGCTTCTTTTTGTCACCTATCATTACTATCAAACAGAAAACAGTAACAATCTTTCAT
Organism: Piaya cayana; assembly: GCA_013389865.1. Classification (NCBI taxonomy): domain Eukaryota; kingdom Metazoa; phylum Chordata; class Aves; order Cuculiformes; family Coccyzidae; genus Piaya; species Piaya cayana. The sequence continues at coordinate 13,327 of WAAB01022460.1, forward strand.
TCACTGAAGGCACTTTGATACCTATCATAAGCAATATGCTTTGAAAGTCCAAAATGGAAGAACCATTAATTCCAAAGGATTACATTTATGCTTGCACATACTTTCAAAGAAGCTGATCAACTCTTGTGCAGATTAAGTATGGAAATAATATTCCAGAATCAGGACCATAATCATTACCTTAAGTTTCATTTCATTTAAACAATAAAATCTCTCTCAATAAATTACTGTACTAGCCTATTGAAAGTCCCAGAAATAACAGAATGCTGGTAATCTTGTTCTTACTTTAAAGTTAACATCTAGTACCAACATTTAATCCAGATAACACTTTTGCACTTCATTAACACAATTGCAACTAATTCTCTACTGTTTGCAGATCAATAAATACCTTAACCAGAGTGGTTATGCAAGCATAACCACTTGCTTATCCCCCCCCAATCAGGGAAAGGAGCTCAAGAACTATAGTTACTTTTACACACTTCCTTCAAATACCTTCAGAACTAGAAGTCTGTGCACATGTTCATGCAAAGGGATACATTAGAAGGTTGGTTGGTACATGACTCTTCACCATTTTTACCCCATCCTGATTCCTCAATTCAACAAGTGGGTTTTTTAAGGCCGTTAATGAACATCCACATCCAGCACAAATTTTTTTCCCGAAGTACAGCCTATGAACTGGGATTCTAACTTCCTCCAAAGATTTTAGAACCTTGTATTTTAATTATCTAAATTAGCACTCCAGTTTGAAGCTGCCCACAATACTAGCACTCAGTGTCTTTTGAGGACAGACTGGAGACACTTCCCCCTTTTCACAGAACCACAGAATGCCTGATGTTGGAAGGGACTTCTGGAGGTCCAATACCTCTGTTCAAGAAGAGCCACCTACATCAGGCTGTTGAGAATCACATCCACAGAGTTTTTAGTAACTCCAGGAATAGAAACTCCATACAGACCATGAGAAACTCACTCCAATGCTTGAGTACCCTCACCAACAGATATATAGGAGGTCCAACACAAACAGACTGTGCTTGTAATAACTCTATATAACAAATTAAGAAAATTGACTAAGATGACCTTCAAAATAGTTCCCTTCTGAACTGATGCACAACTGCATACAATGCTGCCAATGTTCAAAGCAATTCTGCATATCACTTACTTAAAGACTATTAAGGATTTCTGTAGTTTTTACCTTCTCATCTTTTACTGACAGGGTTCCCTTCAGCCCTGATTTGACCTTTGGGAAAAGGCAGTTATTAGCTACAAAATGCTTCACAGACAAAGCATTGTTCACTAGGGCATTGTCTTGATGTTAGCTCACTGTTCACCCTTGCTCACTGACATTTTCCAATCAAGGGTAAGAAAACCTTTATAATTGAACAGACATCCACTCATAGAAGTGAATGCGAACGAAGTGACCAAGTTGAGCCACGGCACAAGATGTGTTCTATGACTCTTAACTCTTGGTTCCCAAGGTATAGGATTGGTCTTAGGGTTTGTCAGACCTTGCTTTTATCTCCCATTACGTATATAAAATTCCCCTCTAGTTTGTGCTCATTGCCTCTTACCCTGTCACCAGACACTGCTGGAAAGAGCCTGGCTCTATCTTCTTTACAACCTCCCTTCAACTATTTGTATATCTTAATGAGATGCTCCCTAAGCCTTTTCCAGACTAGTAGTTTCTACTCTTCCAGTCTTTCCCTTCATCATCTTAGGGGACGCTCCCTGTACTGTCTCCATTGTGTCCACGACTCTTGTACTCAGGAACCCAGAGCTGGACACCAGGTGTGGCCTCACCAGTGTTGAGGAGACTGGAAGAAACATATCACTTTACCTGCTGGTTACACTCCTAATGAAGCCCAGGATACCATTAGGCTTCCTTTCAGCTATGATGCATTGCTGGCTCATGTTTAACTTGGTGTCCACTATGACACACACACACAGACACACATCAGCCTTTATTGCAAAGCTGCTTTCCCAATGGTCAGTCCCCAGCATGTACTGGTACCCTTTCACAGGTGCAGGACTTTGTACTCCTTGATTAAATTCATTACGATTCCTGTCAGCCCATTCTACAACCTGTCAAAGTCCCTCTGGATCAGCCACTCCTAGTTTGGTGTTATCTAGAAACTTGGTGAGTACACTCTGCCCCACTGTCCAAATCATTAAGGCAGTGGTGGACCCAGCACTGTGCCCGCGGGGTACACTGCTTATTACTATCCTCCAACTAGACTTTGTGCTTCTGATCACCACTCTCTGGGCCCAATTGTCCAGCCTGTTTCCAGTCCACATGTCTGCCTATCCAGCCCACGCTTCATCAGCTTCCCTGTAAGGATCCTAGGGCAGATAGTGTCAAAAACCTTAATGAAGTCAAGGCAGACAATACCCACTTCATTCCCCTCATCTACCTAGCCAGTCATTTCATTGTAGAAGGTTATCACGTTGGTCAACCATGACTTCCTTTCATGAATCTGTTAACTACTCAATCTCCTCATTCATGTAGCTGGCAATGTTTTCAAGAATTAGTTGTTTCATCACCTTTCTCAGGAATCAAGATGAGTCTAACCAGCCTGTAATTCTCTGGGCCCTCCTTGGTCTTGAAGATAGGAACAACATCTGCTTTTCACAAGCCTTCAGATACCTGACCCAAGCATCATGATCATTCAATGATTGAGACTGGCCTTGCAGTGACATCAGCTAACTCCCTTAGCACTCACAGGTGCATATCACCAGGACCTACAGACTTAATGAATTCCAGTTTGCTTACATGTTCTCCAACCTTTTCCACCAGGAGTAAGTCTTACTTGCTCCAGACTTTCCCCAGTCTCTTGATCCTTAGATTATTGAAAGCTGGTCTTACTACTAAAGACTAAGGCGAAAGTGATCAGAACATGTCCCATATCATCAGGGCTCCTGCCCATTCAGCAGCAGGCGCACGTTTTCCCTATTCTTCCTTTTACTGCTTACATACTTAGAGAAGACCTTCTTGTTGCTTTTGATATCCCACACTGTATTCCACTCTAGCTGGGCTTTTTCTTTACTGTGTCTCTACATATTGAGACAATGCTTTTATACTCCTCTCAGATTACCTATCTCTGTTTCCACCTCCTGTGTACTCCTTTTATATATTTTAGTTTTTTTCTCCCTCATTCATCCATTCAAGCTTCCTGGCATTTCTGTTTAAACTCCTACTTAAGGAGATGGACTGCTCTTGAGCTTGGAGGATGTGGTCCTTGAATATCCACCAGCCTTCTTTGGTCCTTCAACCCTTCAGGGTCTTATTTCATAGGATTCTTCAAAGAAGATCCTTGATGAGACCAAAGTGTCCTCTCCTCAAGTCCAGAGTTGTGATCATGCGTTTTGCCTGACTTCTTCCTGTTGGGACCCTGAGCCCCATGATCTCCTGGTCATTACAACCAAGACTGCCTCCACATCCCAACAGGCACATCCTTGTTTGTGAGTACTAGGTCCAGCAAAATACCTCTACTTGTTTCTTTTAACACTTGAGTGAAGCAGTTGTCATCAATCATCTCCGGGAAGCTCCTTGATTGTGTGTGCCTTCCTGTGTTGTTCCTCCAGCAGATACTGGGGCACTGAAGTCCCCCCACAAGGGCTAGGACTTGCAAACATGAGGCTGCTTCTAACTGTCTCTAAAAGGCCTGATTTATTTGTTCTTCTTGATCAGGCAGCCTCTCTACTCTGCTCTGATGAGACCCCACCTGAAGCACTGAATCTAGCTCTGGAGTCCTCAGTACAGGAAAGACACAANAAATCACTTGAAGGTCAAGTTGGGTGGGGTCCTGAACAATGTGATCTACTTGAACGTGTCCCTGCTTATTGCAGGGGACTTGACTTTTAAGGATCCCTTTGAGCCCAAAATATTCTATGAACTAAATCTGCCCTTTCCACAGGCTACCAGAACCTCTGCTAGTCCCTCCCACACCTCTGCTAGTTTTGGACTATATACAGAACAACTGCTTGTTAGCCTAGCATCTAATGAAAGTCTCAAGCATCTGCCTGTTTCAGTTGCACAAAACCAATAATAAATTTCATCTTTTCCCCAAATTTCCACAGTATTGCTTTAGCAAAGTTGAAGCAACAGCTAAGGCCATTATAAAGACAGTTTTGGCAGCAAGTATACCAACTCGTAACATATGACAGTGTGTAATTCTCATTTGTTTCTAATTCAGTGTTTTTCTGAAGTCTGGAATTCTGCTTTAACCTCTAAGTAGATGTTCAGAAAGAGATGCTTGTATATTTGAAATCACTTGCTTTCTTTGTATCCCCAATGACCATGCACATATGGATACTTCAGTGATGAACTGCATGAAAGGAAATAGGGAACAGTACACATATTTTTGCAAGCCAATTTAGAGTTGTTAGAATGGCAACTTAATAAGCTAGCTACTGAGCAGATTTATTTATTTTGCATCCCAAATCCTATTTCACACATTTTAAACTCTTAAAATGTTGTTACATATCTGCTACAGATGGGAAAAAAAAAGGAATAAAAAGTTTGGAAGAAAACTTACAATTCTTACAGTGCTTTAGCTCACATACTCTGCATAAATACATCTTTAATAATGCAGTGAGTAATAATAATAAAAAGCCCTCAAACAGACAATTGAGACTTAAGACCAATTCAGTTACACTGCATATACCTCCCTGGTGATATTAAAATTGCCACTGTTTATCTCACCAACAAATGTGATGTAGTCTAACTCTGTATTTATTCTTTTCTTTAAAAGTCTGAAGCATTTGAATTAACACAATTAGCACAATAGGCTTCCAATATATTCAGACCATTGTTCCTCTAACAGGCCACAACACACCAACATTATTTTTGCTGAGGGGAAGAACATTTTTGAGAGAATCTTTACCTCACTTGAAAACTTAATTTTTTTCATGGGGAAAAAAAAAGTAAATATAATAAATGTGTACTACCTTGTCACTTTATAGCTTGAGTCAATCAGCTCATTTTCAATATCCAGCAGACCAGAAGACAGATTGTATTCCAAAGGTGAGGCCATTCTTTTTAAACGCAGTAAGCCAACACAGAACTTTGCTCCCATCTCCTCCAGTTCTCTTGTCCCTATCTGCAATCCCTAATTTAAAAATAATATTTAAATATGCAAAATAGGTACATGCAGATGAACCCATATATACTGTAGAATTACTGTGTAAAAAGTACTTGTTTCATTTAATACACCTTGCTTTAAAGACAGAACAAATGAACTTTAGAGTAAACAGTTAGCAAGACTATCAGAAAACTCAAAAAATAACTACATGATTCCTCTGAAGTTGAACAGATGTTTCTTGACATGTCCACATTTCTTTGGAGCCTCCTAGTCTACACTTCTAGTGTATCAACCCTAACAGGACTTTATCTAGCGGTACTGGAGGAGAAACAAAACTTGTGTCCAAGTATTTCCTAAGTATTACTGTTACTCTAAAAACGTGGGAAAGAAATTTTAAAAATAAATTTCACATACTAAGATTTCAAATACAAGATTCTTCAGCATCAGTTCCATCAGAATGAATGAGTGAATTCATACTGCAGTTGTGATCAAGTCCATCATGTTCATCACAATATTCTGACGCATTATAAATAAGTCTACATAAGGCAAAATAGTTACTCTTTGAAACAAACATCTCTCCACATCTTGTAAACTGAAGGCTGTGTGTTAATTCTGTAAGAATTTATTCACACATTTAACAATTAAAATAGCAAACAAAGTATCAAAAGCCATAGGCATTTCTAGCTCAAGTCATATACCAAAGCATCTTTCTCTGCAGAGCGTTTGGGAGGTAGAACATGCATAATATCCTCCAGGCTTACATATGTAATAAAGCCTCCTATCAGGTAATTCTACAGAACCTTCAACTTCAGTTACTTTAAGAATAAAGAGAATGATATTCCAGAATGACCCTCAAAGAACTATGGAACTGGCTAATACTGACCGTATATACACTAACAAATTCAATGTCACAACCCAAATAACTCTAATCTTTTGCAACCTCTGTATCTCAGGACAACTTAAAAGGATTTTAATTTGTCTATCTTCAGCCTCCTAAGGTAGAGTAGTTAAATAGGAGCTTTGACAAAACAAGCAGGGAAGCAGAAGAACTAGGAACTCACTGTGAGCTAACTCACCAGACAAGAAAATAGCTGAAGTAAAAGGAACAAAGTAGCAAATTTTTAACTAAAAGTACAAACACACACATACAAGACTTGCATTCATTGCCAGACTGACATTTGCAAGGCCTAAGACAAACCATTATGTTGCTCCAGAAATGTCTGCATATTCTTCATGTACTTCTGTTTTGAACATAAACATACTTAAAAAATGGAAGGTTTGATTTTATTTTTCTTCCAAGTTCTTTTTCTTTTCCCTTGCTAGTCTTCATTAAAAAGTTGCATTTTAGTAACAAGAAAGCTAAAGCTATATCTACTATTCTAATCAGTGTCACCCTCCAGCCAAATGGTACAGAGATCTGTTATAACAGAAGAACTGGATATTTGAGTATTATTGTTAATAGTAATTCTACTTACCTCTTTTATAATGCTTTTGTGCTGTAGATTTCAAAACACTTTATTAATAAAGGAAGAATTATCCTCACTTTACTGATGGAGAAATGGAGGCAGAGAGGGTTGAAGCGATTTGCACAGTGTCTCACAGCACATCACTGACCCAGCTGGGAACAGAAATCAGTTCTCCTCACTCCCAGTGCAGTACCTTATCGACAGAGGCCAATTTTTTGGTTTTGTTTTGTATTTGTTTGCACGTCAGTAAGATTCAAAGACCCCTATCACTGCTGGGGCTCCACTACGCTAATCATAGGAAGACACAGTCCCTGCCCCAAAGAGATTAAAATAACATTAAGGACAAGAGGCAACAAGTATGCAGAAGAGGAAGGAGAGGAGTAGCAGTAATCTCACTGTTACACAGATTACTAATGTGCACAACTCGATGGTTCAGAAACTTTTCCCAATCATTGTCTACATCTGTTGCTGAAGAAGTTACCGTTAGTTGGCAGATTCCTTATAGACGATATAACAGAAGTGGCTCCAAGTCAAAAAAGGACAAGAGTACAGTATGAAAGAAAGTGCAAAGACAATTGTTAGAAAGGCAAATAGCATGTGCATATTCCATGGACACTATTTTCAACATAGTAGAAAGAGGATATAACTAAAGAGATACGTAAACGGATCAGATTGGAGGTGGGTAACTGAAATGTCTGAATGATAAGAGTTGGAACTTACTATACTAAAAGGTCTAAGTACTTGTAGTAAAAGCTCCTACCAAAGCCTAGATTTGCTTCTGTCATTTCTTTAAATCATAATGGAGCATGTAATATGCCACAGCTTCCAAACATCAAATTTCTTAATCCATTTTCATTCCTCCAACAGCCAAATCTTTTAACTTTCATGAAACAAGACTCAAAATCTGTTTCAGGAAACAATAATAAACAGTTGTCCTAACTAAGGGAACCAAGGTGAAGTTCATTTTCACTGAAGCCTTGAATACATTCCTTCTCTTGACCTTCTAATCACCTTCAATTTTTGTTGTGGTACCTTTAACTGTGGCCTATTAAAGTTCCTTAAGTGTTGTTTTTAAGCACAAGCCACTTGGATGTAGCTGCTTGCCTTTCTTTTTTTTTTAACATGCACTGAATTTCAGATCTTTTTCCTTGTATTCTATACAATAACATTTTAGACAGCTGGTCAAAAGAGTTTTCCTGATATGTACTTAAATTTACAACAACCACATCAAGATTTGGAGAAGTCAGCTGGACTGTAAAACATGATCTTATTCTTCTGCTTTCTTATTCAGAAGAGGCTAAGAAGATGTGCCCATTTCTGAGAACTCTAAATCCAGAGACTGAAGGATCATGGCAACTGACAAGGTTCGTCAACTGAATCTTTATCTCCTGAAGTCTTCTCCGTATCTGCAACATAAAATTTCTAGGCAACAAAATCTTATCAATTAACTTGAAAATTAAGTAATACTCCCAAACTTAATCTCCAATCAGGAAAGGAACTCATTTCAGTTTTCTGACCGTTTGAATTATCAAAGGCATTGTTCTTTCATCTGGCATCTTAATTATTCTCCACAGAAGATCTTTGAGCATCTCTTCACCTAATGTTTGCTTTTCAAAATCATGGAATCATAGA
>WAAB01022462.1:0-15930 GCA_013389865.1 Piaya cayana
TGGTGTAGATGCCCTTCAGTTGGGTTGTTGATCCCATTATGCTCTTGAAAGGAATAATCTTAATTCCTAAGTGACTACTCACTAAATTTTCTGACCCATCAAGAATCTTAACAACTTTGCTGCCATTTGAAGTGCTATGCCCCACTTCCTCTGTGGTGGCAGACCAAAGGTCTAACATACCATCCGTCAGACACTATTGTGCCATTAGAAGTCTTTTTTCTATCAAACCTGTTTTTATCCCCCTCCCCCTTCACATCTAGTTTAAATCTCTTTCGATGATACTTGCTATCTTCATAAGTGTCCTTTTGTCCCTTGGAGACAGATGTACCTCATCCTTAGGCAGCAAGCCTAGTGCTGTGAAGGCCAACCTGTCGTCAAAACCCACAACGTTTTGCTCCTCACACCAGGTTCAGTGCCAGGTATTTATTTTCTGGCTCTTCCTACAACTTCCTTCATCATTCCCTGTAGTAGGAATGACAGAGGAGAACACTATCTGTGCACCCGATCCGTTCACCATTCGCCCTAAAGTCCCTAAATCACAATATTTTTTGTTGGGTTTTCATTACTGCCTACTTAGAAAATCAATGGTAGATAATAATCTGTAAGCCTGACCAGAGTTGGACGTTTTCTTTCTGCATCTCTAACTGAGGTCCCAGGTAAGCAGCAGACTTCCTGATGTAATGGGTCCAGTTTGCATATCAGATCTTCTGCTCCCTTCAGAAGGCAGTCCCCTATAGCAATGACTCATCTTTTCTTCTTTACAGAAGCCATTTTGATGGATGGTTTAGCTGTCTTAACCTAGGGAAATTTTCTAGTCTGCGAGAAATACCATCCTCATTAAGGTTCAGTTCTTCTTGCAGAGCTTCATATCTATTTTGCAAGGGAACCTTGAAGACTCAGACTCACACAGGGGAGACACATCTTCTGTGCTGGGCAGGAACCTGCTACCACTCCCCTCCATCTCCTCAATTTTTCTCTTCAGCTGAATGGAGAAAGGATGGGGAGTCCTGTCTCACACCAGCCTTGCCTGCCTTTTTGGTCTGTAACAGGAAGTATAAGGTGTTGTTCCAGTACTTAATCTCCCTCTCACACTCCCTGGTGGTCCTTAGCCTACTCACCTGCTCCCTCAGTCCTGTCACCAACTGGAGAAGTTCCTCCACCTGACCACAAATCCCACAAGTGAATACCCCACTGGTGTCTGATACTGGTGTGAGAGAGGGGCATGGCCTGTAGCCCAACATCTGGGTGAGACCATGTACGCACTTAGACTCTATCTGAGAAAGCCAAGTTAGAACTTGATATTGTATTTTATTATATCTGTATCTTGTATTTGTAATGAAAAAAAATCAACTTCTGTGACTTTGTTTAAGGAGAGCAAATTAATATAAGACAGCCACTCAGAAAAACACAAAGTGTACTTGTCTGCCTTCAGCTCTCCTTTCTTGTGAACGACAGTCAGAAACCTGTATAGTTAGAGGTGGAATTGGGGATCCGTAATGGAAAAGAAAATGTTTTCACTTGCCCTTAAAACAATGGAAATTAATTCTTCATATTTGGGCAAGTTCTTTCTATTTTTAAATATTCTAATGGATCATAATTAAAAACTCTGAGAAACACTCTTTCACTGCTGAAATATGAAAAAGGACAAAGTCTTTGAAGCAAAGATAATAATATTTTTATTTTACAATTCAGCGCTGAATTGGATGCCCTTCTAAAAAAGGCATACCGCAGAAGTTGGTCATAGGTTTTTTATACTGGTTGAACATGTGTATTCAGACAGATTTTGAGATGAACCCACTGTCGCAGTTCCTTTGTGTCTCTTATGGTCTTTATCTTATCTCCTTCCTCATTGTCTCTTCTTGATGAGTTCAAGTCTGCCTCGTTAAAATAAGTTAAATTCTTGTTACAATCACTTCCTTCCTTAAGCTGTCCAGGATTTGCATACTAGTTACAGAAGCATGCAAACCAGCTGCAGTAAAACCCATCAATCAGTTCTCACAAAACTGATCTTGTTCCCATTTTTTTTTGCTCCAATCCCCTGGACTGTAAGGGTTATAGAAATAATGTAATAACATAAATAGAAAGAAAAAAAGCAAGTTTAATTCATCATTGTATCATAGCCAAAGCAACACTTCAGTAGTAAGCAACGAAGAATAGCAAATGACCAACTTTTGTTCAGAGAGGTGCAACTACATTCACTCATGTCACCTTAATAATATAAATGTTGATGCATTTATATACCGGACTCCAGAGTCCATGATAGAATCCTGGAGGCTGGACACTGAACAAACCTGATTACTAGAATTAATTTTTATACATGATTTGCTTTTCCTTGATGGTTTGTTTTCAATTATTATTCTCATGTTTTCACAGGGATTTGTGCATGTTTAATTTCTACTCATTACTATGAATGCTCACAGTGTTTTAGCCCTCTGCTTTGTGAACTCTATATTTTGAATCCAACCTTCGTTGAACAGGCCTGGAGTTATCAGAGCCTGTATTTCAAAGAAAGGCTTCAGGAAACTGCTAAGAGTTTACACATCTAGCAAGAGGAAATTTTCACACCTGGGAGTACTACAAAGGTGACAGAGAGACAGAACCACTCAGGAAAGGGTTTTGGTAAGTGCTGTTAAGTGACTGTGGGACTGAGGAGTCCTGCTGTAATTATGTGTCAAGCCAGTAGGTACTGGAGGAGGCACTGACTTTTCTTCATCAACACTCCTGACTCAGCTGAAGTACCTAAATTATTTGTTATCATATAGGATTGAGCTTGATCTTTTACTTACTCTTTACTCTTACAGTATTATATTGTCTGAATTTGTTTTCTTTGCAGGAGCTTGAGACATTTGTGGAAAGAAATTTAGTTTATTGCCTTACAGAACTGCTGCCAAGTCACAGACCATTTCAGTGGCTAACCCAAGACATAGTGAAAAAACAGACTCACTTGCATCAAAATGTACAAAACAAGCATTTTTTTAGTGTTACCTCTGCTCTGAAGTGAATTTCCTTTTGCTATCATATCTGTATCAGTGTTTGTTCTCTGTCTCAAGCCTAGCCTGTGGTACTTGTTGCCTATAAAGTCCAAGGTCCTGTAAAAAGAAAAAGAGTAATTGCATACAGTATGTGGGGAGAACCTCAAAGCATAATTAGATGGAATTATGCTCACTAAAGGGAGAGAAACATTTTGGTTGTTTCTAATAGGCACCAGAAAAAACCTTTTACTATGAAAAAATTTAACCCACCTGTCTGACAGGCATATTAATTTCCTTCTCAGAGGAAAAGTAAATGGATTACGCAGGAGTGTTATGCTTATCAGGCAACTAAAGCAGCCTAAAAACTATTTGCTTTCCCATTTTTGTTTTTATGTGATCAAGACATAAATTTAGAAACAGAACAGAAGTATTTGTAAATTTTTCGTTTTCAAAGCAGAGGCTTCTTTCTGTGTCTTCTGTTGCCGAGGAATTTGTAAAGCTGGTACTAACAAATTGCCTATTAAAACAAAGAAACTTATACTTAATAGCTTAATTTAATCATTAAGGCAGGTACACCTTATTCAGCACTGGAGAAGACTCAGGATTTGTTCTCAGAGTGCTTCTGCTGAGCAGTGATTTCACAGAAAATTTATACACAGAATGGTTTTCAAATTAAAAATGATAGTTATACTTGTTCAGGAAACCTCATTGAGTATCCAGAGGGAAAGAAATCAGATCAGATCAGAGTCATTAAGGTGTGGCCATATCTGAGTGGTCAATCTCAACGACTCTGGGGACAGGAAGATAAGGGTCGTTGTAATTATCTTAGTTGTTAGTCTTGTTTCTAACACATTGCAGTTGATGTTCCATCCCACCATTTACAAATCACCATTTCACTATAGAGCTATGTTTTTAGTACTATATTTTTAGTACAGCAATAAAATTAATTCTAAAAATTTTTTAACTACAAGGATTTTCACTACCATCCACTTACCTCTAATAGTTTACCATCACATTTACTTGTTATTAGATCTAATATAGCTAAAGATGTTCAACTTTTCCTGAATTATGACCATCTTAGTTTTAAGGGGTTTTTTTGCAGCTTTTATATCTGAAATCGTTAAAGCCTTACTTAAGTTTAATTTTACAAGAGTTCTTCCTGAAAATGACATCCTTTGGTTAGTTTTTTTAATACATTTGATCTTTTTCTTTTTTTTCAGAGAAAAATAAAAACTCAACAGAAAAAGTCAAAAGACCTTACAATAACCCACATCAACCCCGCATTGTGAGGGTCTTCAAGCAAAGAAAAGGAAGGAATGTAAAAGCCATTATAGCAGGGTGGAGGGGGGTTGACCCAGTCTCAAAGAAAAGGGGGAAATGTGACAGCCCTCACACAGGATGTAGGAGGTTGGGCAGAGCTAGTTAAAGAAGAGGCCAGGCTGGAAGCTGTTTGCACATATACCCCCCTGAGATAAAAATACACAAACAATAAGAGATTGCTGCGTATGCATGGAATCTATCAGAATGTAACACGAATACACAGAATGTACCCCTAGGTCAGCCAATAGGATTGTAACTAATAATTTTGTGTGTACCTGCTTTTACTATAAATGTTACTCCACAGGTACAGCCGGGGTCACTCCCCATTGAGAAGTGTCCCTGGTGTCCTGTCTGTTTTTAACCTCTTGCGCAAGAGAATAAATTTTGTACTTTATTTTTTGTACCAGATTGCTGTACTGTCTTGTTCTTAGATCCTTGAACCCTAACACACATAAAATACCACAGATAAGAAATCACTGCTGTGGATGTCTCCTTTTCTTCTAGTTTGTGATCATGTAATGCTACAGAATATTCACAGGTGCTCCTATAAGTGACCACAGAAGCTGCCTTCAGTAAGAGATAAATTCCCCATATCTTGCTTTGCAGAGAATAACCTACCTGCTTTGTACAAAAGAACACTGCTCTCTAGTGGAATATGGGAAAAAATTCTATGACCTCACCACTTACCTGCATTTGCGTTACCTGTTTGCATATGAGAGGCAGCTTAGCTTTTCCCTAGAGTTGTGACATATTATGATACATGACTACAATACTGTGGGTTTATACTGTGAAGTGGCTTTGTTTTTGTAATCAAGTAAAAGAAAATTATTATTTTCTTTAAGAATCCTTTGTAAATTCAAACCACTTTTTACTATTTTTTTTCCAGAATGCTTCTTTATCAAGAGTGTGGAAATAATAACTATTTAATTTACACAGGAAATCATGATAATTTAGCTGGCATAAGCTTAATTTAAGAGTGATTAATACCTGCATTTATACAGCTGGAAATTTATAGTGCTAATATTTTATGTCCAGGATTCACTTTCTGTTGTGGTCATTGCCTTTCTTTGGAGTGGCAAGGTATGCTGAAGCAGGGATTGAGTTGTACAAATTGTTCAGTAGTCTGTCTGTCTCTATGGGTGGGACTCTATGAAAACACAAACATGCATGAAATGTGGTGCTTTTACTTTCCTTCCTCCAGGGCTAACTGAAGATCTGTCACCTGCTTGACTTGATGAAATCAGGTCTCCTTTGACAGCTTTAGTCGCTATCACTACTCCCAGCAAGTCTGCAAGCCAGTGAATTGACTTGCTCTACATAATTAAACTAGCCATGCAGTGCCGGACTGAAATGAACCTATCCTGGAACGTGCTGTGAGTGCACATCCAAAATAGGCATGCACTGCTTTGAGGTATTACAATGTTAAACCTGGAGCCAGATGTTTTCTTGAGATTTATTTCCATTATGCGCTGTCCCTTAGGCATTGGAAAATACCTTGAAATATAATCTGAAAAAAAGCTGGCTAATCTGTTCCCAGAGTGCCTGTTTCCTGTTATGTTTTCAGGAAAGAGAGGTGGCCACACTAGCCTAATGCAGGAATCCTCTGAATAGTACCTCTCTGAATAGTTGTTTAAAGCACTTACTTTTCAGATTGTGAATAGAGGCACTTGGAAAGCTCTGTAACAAAATATACTCTTTATTTCTTAAAAAAACCCCAGTTAATGGTAAAAGTAATAATAAAAAAACCCCACAGTAAACAAAAAGGAGTCTTTTTAGTATTAGAGGCAAGGACAGTAAGCACAGGAAGGTACAAGAGGACTGCCAACCTCAGAATTTTTCTTCATTTCTTTTTTCTCCCCATTGTCCATGTAAGGATGAGAAATTTAAAAATTTCTAAATTTCAATTTAGAAATTTGGGGATGCTGCAGTTCACAAGTAATTATGCTTAAACCAACACATCAGATGAAGTTTCTGTTCTGAGGAACTTAAAGCACTTGAAAATTTTGCTGTTATAATGTCTGTTATGCATTAACTGTTTTGGAATTTTTTCTGTAATTGTAAGTCTTCTAAACAGGAGATATTTCCACCCATGGTTTGTTCAGTACTGTTGTGTATTTCACGCAGAGAAATCTGCTGTGTTGACAGCACTCTGTGATGATTTATTTTTGGCCATTTTTACAGCAAATACAGTTGCTTTTCCATCACCATGCTTTTCTACTCCCACCTCTGTGTTGGTTCCTAGACAAAAATCAGCCTTAAATACATCCTTGAAACACAGGATGGCTTGCGATGAACATACTATTGTTCTCTTTTACTGGCAAAGGTATTAAGGTAGAAAGAGGTGAAGGTGGTGTGTTAGAATTACACAAGATATATTATGGTGCTGGGAATAGAACCCAGATCTTTTGCCTTCTACTCCCATTCATTAACCAAAGTGTTATGCTTCTTTCCCTGGAGTATTTACAGTCTTTCATTTCCACTCATAATGGAAAGTTTTCCTGAGGGTGGGAGAAAAACTTATAAAAGAAGAGAGTAAATAAAACCATCTGGAATAGAGGAAAATAGAGCATTAAATCATCTGCAAAATCTAGTAATGTGATACAGAATAAATGATGAACTATGGCTAACATGCAGTAGAATGGTCCTTGATGCTTCTTAGATGTCTTTAGCACTCCAATTACAGGCAGCAAAACACAGGGATACATTTATGTGATATGACTACAATGGTATTCAATTTATACCTTAAGAGTTTCTCTGTGCAATGTACAGAGATAATACAGAAAGCATGTAGGATTCCCCTAAATAAGCTTCTTATGGCAGGTACGACAACTGGAAATGCAGTCTCTGCTAATGAGAGAAATTTTTTCCTTCTGACCTGGTTAAGAAATACTGACAGCTTCTTATTGCCTCAGTGATTACCATTAATTAATTTGGAGGGATATTTGTGAAGCACATTAAGAACACAAGAAGAACACAGAATGCAGGCTTCAGAACACATAAAGACTAATTTCTTACTTGGTTTCTCTTCTACATCTTCATTCTCTTATCTATTGAGCATCATAAAATACTGCCATATCAACCCTAAGACACCATCAAATGCATAGGAATCTCTTCTTACAGATTTACATCCTGTAGGAAGTAATTATGTATGCTTCAGTGTAGAACCTTAGGTGGAAGTACCTACTTCAAAAACATGTGCCTACAGCAGACTTCCATCTTACGTCTCTTTCTATAGCTTCTCCCACTATTTCTTCATAGTATTTAATACACTGGCCTTATATACCTTCTTGATTTATGTGTGAACTTAGGTAATTGAATATTAAAAGTACTACACAGTTATCAGACAAGGTCTTTTATGCAGAATTATATTTCCAAGGGTCCTTGAGTCCACATGGATATTTTCAGTTTGGGTAAAACTGGGTGATTTCAACTGGTATTGTTCTCACAGCTCCTGAAATTTTTCAGGTTAGAACAGCTAGTTGGAGCCAAAGGCTAAAGTCAATGGAAACAGCAGGTTCATTATCAATGGAGACAGTTCCTCTCTGTCCCTTTATGGTAGCATTATATATTTGTTCTTATCATCAATAAGTTTCTCCTGTCTGGCTTCTAAATAGCATTTCTTGGGAGAGGAAAAGAAGAAAACTCAGGGAAAGGTGAAAGGAATATAATAAATGAAGTGCTTAAACAATACAGGAATTGGTTTGGAATCCCCAGAGTATGTTGACCTAAGAGTATTTGGGTAAAGACTATCAGAAGGGCATTTGGAGTTAATATTGTGATTTACAAGGTGTTTAGAAGTCATGCTGACTTGCTGTATTGATTGTAAGGTGTACAAGATAAAGCTTTTGCAACAGTACAATGAAGATGAGATTTAGATTACATTTTTGTATTGGTTTATAATCTCCTATTACAGAAAATGTGATGAGTAGTCTTAGGTCTTTCAGATGTCTATATTTGTGACTGTAAGAAACTGCAGGCCTGACTATGATTGGTAGGAGTGATGGACTATTATATCTTAAGTTCATTGAAGTCCAATTCACAGACGTTATTCAGGATGACAAGGACCTCCTCTAACATTTTTTACTCAACATCTTTATGGAATCAGTGAGATGGCACATTGCCAGTGTCATATGAGTGTTAGTCTTCTGAAACTCACTACTGTAAAGAGGGATTCAGCTTCTGCGAAGCTGAATAAAAGACAGATGAGTGGAGGTAGGTCAATCTCCATTGAGGAAATAAGGAGATAGTGGAAGATGCCATAGGTTTCTTTGTCATTTGTAATTTGGTTACCTCTTGGAGCCACGGTTGTATTGCAAGATGGAAAGGCTCATAGACCACCAGGTCTTATAAGTGCAGCAGCTCCTTTCTAATGTAATTCTTGAGCCAGAACAAATGTCTTTACTGGGTCTATGTTTGCCATTTGTTATGATTATACCTCTGTGAACAATCTGTTCATGTTCTGGCATGTTGGTTTTGACCTCTAAAACCTTTGATAATCCAGAGCTCTCTGTATACTGAAGACATATCATGCGGTTGAGAAATAATACCACTTCACATACGTATAGTGCCCAGCTAATCCTTGTCCCTTTGGAATGGAGTCAGATGCAATGAAGAATTTCTGACTGTGGTATTATAGCCTGCATAATCTGAGGAGCTCACAGAATATTAGGGGCATTTATCCCACTATTTGGAATAGTTTTGAGCAGCCGGTTTCTAAATATCTAAGTTTTAGAATGAGAAACGGTAAAGCAAAATACTAATGTTGCTGGCTGCTGTTGGGGTGCAGTATAAACCCTGAATATTTAAGCAGTAACTTACACGTCATTCAAAGCAATAAATAAGCCAAAAGTTCAGCCATACATTGCTATGTTTGTTTAAAGGGAGGGTAGATGACCACATTATATTACATACAGAAATAAATGAAAAAAGCAGAGCAATAACAGGAATTGTTTTTAACACCATTGGCAACACTGCAAGAGACAATCATTTCAGATATAAACTTTGTTCTGATATTGTATGACAAGGAAACACCTGGAGATACACTTCCTGATGAGTTATTTTGACTGCTACTTTTTAATTTTATATGAAAAGTAGTTTGGGGATATATTAGATTAAAACAAAGTAATAGGTGGGCTGGTTGATTTATAAGCATGATAAAAGCTTTGGATGCTAAGTCTCTTTCCCTTTTGTCAGTTACTATGCTTGTCTCCTCCACTTATTGGGAAATGTTAGATTACCTGTAAAAGCACTGATTATTTCTGCTCTTGCTTAATTTTTGCAATAAGGAATTATTAATTTAAATCATAGAATAACCAAGTTGGAAAAGACCCATCAGATCATCAAGTCCAACCATTCCTATCAAACACTAAACAATGCACCTCAGCACCTCGTCCACCCATGCCTTAAACACCTCCAGGGAAGGAGAATCAACCACATCCCTGGGCAACCTCNAATGACACTTTCTGTGAAGAATTATTTTCATAATGTTCAGCCTAAACCTTTCCTGGCGGAGCTTAAGGCCATTTGCTCTCATCCTGTCCCCTGTCACCTGGGAGAAGAGGCCAGCACCCTTCTCTCCACAATTTCCTTTCAGGTAGTTGTAGAAAGCAATGAAGTCTCCCCTCAGCCTCCTCAAGGCTAAAAAACCCCAGCTCTCTCAGCCATTCCTCTTACGGTCTGTCCTCCAGCCCCTTCACCAACTGCATCACTCTTCTCTGGACTCACTCCAGAGCCTCAACATCCTTCTTGTGGTAAGGGGTCCAGAACTGGACACAGGATTCAAGGTGTAGTGTCATTAGTGCTAAGTACAGAAGGAGAATAACCTCCCTGGACCTGCTGGTCGAACCATTTCTGATAGAAGCCAAGATGCCATTGGCCTTCTTGGCCACCTGGGCACACTGCTGGCTCATGTTCAGTTGGCTGTCAACCAACACCCCCAGGTCTTTATCCTCCAGGCAGCTTTCTAGCCAGGCTTCTCCTAGTCTGTAGCTCTGCATAGGGGTGTTGTGCCCCAAGTGCAGGACCTGGCTTTTGGCCTTCTAAACACTCATGCCATGGTCTCAGTCCACCAATCCAATATCTTCAGATCCTTTTGCAGAGCCTCTCTACCCTCAAGCCGATCAACGGTTCCTTTGAGTTCAATGTCATCCGCAAACTTGGTAACGGTGCACTCAGTGACTTCATCCAGGTCATTGATAAAGACATTGAACAGGGCTGGACCCAGCATTGAGCCCTGGGGAACCCCACTTGTCACTGTCCTCCAGCTGGGTTTAACACCACTTGACACCACTCTCTGGGCCCGGCCATCAAACCAGGAGAGTGCGTGCCTGTCCAGTCCAGAGGCTGGCAGTTTCTGAAGCAGAGTGCTGTTAGAAACTGTATCAAAGGCTTTACTGAAATCCAAGAAAACTATGTCCACAGGCTTTCCCTCATTCAGTAGTAGCGTCACTTTATCATAGAAGGCGATCAGGTTGGTTTGGCAAGACCTGCCTTTTGTGAACCCATGTTGGCTGGGCCTGATCACCTGGTTCTCTTGTATGTGCTTCATGATAGCACTCAAGATCACCTGCTCCATGACTTTCCCTGGCACTGAGGTCAGACTGACAGGCTTGTAGTTCCCCGGATCCTCTCTGTAACCGTTATTGTAGATAGGCACATCAGCCATCCTCCAGTCCAGTGGAACTTCCCCAGTCTTCCAGGACTGTTGGAAGATGATGGAAAGGGGTTTGGCAAGCACATCCACCATCTCCTTTAATACCCTTGGTTGGATCCCTTGTGGTCCCATACACTTGTGTCTATCTAGCTGGGCAAGCAAGTCTCTAACTGCCTCCTCTTGGATCATGAGAACCTCATTCTTCTCTATCTCCTGAGGGAACAACTTTCTTTACAATCAAAGACTGAGGCAAAGAAGGTATTAAGTACCTCAGCCTTTTCCTCATCCTGTATCACTATTGTTGCTTCTGCATCCAATAGGACAACCTAGTCCTCCTTTTATTGTTAATATATTTATAGAAAGATTTTTTTATCTTTCACAGACTTGGCCAATCTGATTTCTAGTTGGGCCTTAGCCCTCCTGATTTTAACCCTGTATGATCTCACTTCCCTCTTATAGTCCACCCAAGATGCTTGTCCCTTCTTCCAAAGCTCATAGATGTTTCTCTTTTTGATATCTCTCAAGATCTTCCTGCTCAGCCAAGCTATTTTATTCCCCCACCAGCTCTTTTTCTGGAACATGGGAATGGCTTTCTCCTGAGCTGCTAGGATTTCCTTTTTGAAGAGCTCCCAGCCCTCTTGGGTTCCCTTGCCCTTAACTACTCTCTCCCATGGGACTTTTCCAACCAGTCTTCTGAACAGTTCAAAGTCTGCCCTCTGGAAGTTTAATGCAACTGTCCTGCTAACCACCCTCTTCACCTCACCTAGAACTNCTATGCCCAGGTATTTATAGAAGAGCTCATCAGCTGCTTCTGCTTGGCTGGGTGGACTGTAACAGACTCCCATCACAAAATCTGCCTTCTTATGGGCTCCTCTGATTTTAACCCACAGGCACTCTATCTCCTCACCACCATAGTCAAGCTAGGTGGTATCCAAGTCCTCTCTTACATAGAGGGCTACTCTACCTCCTCTTCTACCCTTCTTGTCCTGCCTGAAGTGTTTGTAGCCCACCATAGCTGCACTCCAGTTATATGAGTCATGCCACCATGTTTCTGTGATGGCAACGACATCATAGCGTCCTGGCCCTATGACAACTTCCAACTCCTCCTTCTTATTACCCATGCTGGTGTAAATGCACTTCAGCTGGGCTGGCAAACCTTCAGCCCTCATAGAGGGAATACAGTTTATTTCCAGTTGGCTGGTTGTTAGAGTAGCTAACACCAGAGTGCCAGTTTCTTCCTTACCGTCCCCAGGTGCAATCACCCCCACTTGCTCTGTAGTGATGTACTGGTGGTCCTCATCAGCACACCACCTCCAAGTCACCGATGTCCCACTTCCAGGCTCACTCCCATCTGGACTGGTTGAACAAGACTGGAAGGAAGTTCTGGTAACATTTATAACAAAAAGATAAGATATCAGGTTTGCTAATGGTCTTTCTTGTACTGCATGGCCTTGGATTTCCAGCCTTCTGGACACCTCTTTTCTGTTGCTCCTCTCAACCACAATAACCAAATTTAAATTTACACAAAACAAAAAGTAGAAAGGAAACACCAAGCAGAAGGAGCTGAAAAAGGAGGTGACAAGTTTCTTTACTGACTGGCTAACTTTTGTGCATCCTACCTTCCCATTACCTTAAGAATTTCTATTATTTGTTTTAAATTATTATTATAATGGGTCTTCTAAAAGCCTGGGAAAAGTATTTATTTTTTTATCTTAAACTTTTGGATTAAATTCTTCAGTTCTACACAGTGATCACCATTGCTGTTGCAATTGTTTAAAGCCAATGTGCAACAGCAGAAACACATCTTCAGATTAGGTTATTAGGAATGTATCTATTAGGTTTTACATGTAGTACTCATAAAGAAAGGAAGATTTTGATGTTATTATGAACTTGCAACTATCTCCCTCTGATCTCCAGCCAAAGGTCCTTGCTTTACACCACAATTAAGCTTAAGTAAAACCACTGAATTCAAAAGACATACAGCTAAATAAACTTAGTCTAATAGACACAAATTGAAACCAAACTGTCTTCCTGAGTGTTTTTACAGTTCACAACATGAAACCTGCCTATTATGGAAAATTAATTAAAAGACCTTCATCTGCTGATAAGAGCTGCACCTATTTAATGCATTAGGAATTCATAGGTAGTTCTAGCTGTCAAATTTTGATTCTCAGACTAAGTAATGAGTTAAAAAAAGGTCTTTACATTTCTTGCTGAGAATTAATACTGAAATATTTCTTTTACTTTAATAATATAAGCTCAATATTCTTCTGTGATAAAGGTTGTGAAAACTGTCTAGATGATAAACAATTATCTGTGGAAGACAACACAGTTACTTCTGCAGACTTGTCACATAGCTACTACCACTTTTTATGTTAAACTAATAAAAACTTATGTAGACACAATTTTGGTGCATACATTTTAGAAAATGCAGTGTGCACTGACTGAAATAGAAAGCCTTGGTAAGCTTAACTGTTTTCCATACTTCAATCCATGTTGTTAGGAAATCACAGAACGGGCAAGGTAGTTCCTTCATGCTTTATAAATCTTGGAAAATTTCACAAAGGCAGCATAAACATTTTTAATGAGTAATTTCTTGTTCCTGTGACCATTTATTTTATTTTTTCTTTTTCTGCTTGGAGGTCTTCTTCAATACTAAAAAGTGAGTATATTTCAGTGTTTAATGTCTATGAATTCTTGAAGATATGCAAGTCTTATTAACCCTAATAATCTGGCCCAGATTTTCAGACAAATGTTTAATCCTGATCCATTCTGAAGTTCCCATTGTATAAAAATATGCAACATTAACTCAGAGTTTATTTCTGGGTGCGTCTGAATTATTCTTCTTAGCTGATGATCTCTGAGTTTGTGAACAGAGTTGTGTGGATGCCTTGCATGTAATTTTTTCCCCACAATACATATTATCAAAGTATATTTGTATGTTTTTAGTTTACTGTGCTCTTTCCCAGCTCTGCCAAATGCACGCTAATGTTGGATTTACAATCAGTATTTATAGATGTGATGATACAAAATCTTTGTAAAAGGACATAACCCATAGCTTGGGTGTATTAGAACAACAGCAATTCTATGGGTATTGATATAATCAGCATAATACCCTTTTCTTTCTTTTCTTTTTTTGTTTGCTTGCACAATTTTGTGACTTTGTTTAAGATGTCACAAATTTGTTACTTATTCTAATATGTCTAAAATACTATAGGCAATACCAAAAAGGCAAAAATATATGTGAGTTGATAAATGTTCTATCTATATTTCTGAGCTACTTTAACATCTCCACATATGACCTGCATTAACATCTTGATGCATGATCCACACTGCTAATGTTGTAATATGCTATACATATTTTCGTAAAGTGAAAAGTTTAAGGGTGAGAGCTCTGAAATAGAATTTATCTACGATGCATTGTGATGATCATAGTGTCATTTAATTTATCCATAACTATAGCAAGATTTTAAATTTTGATATGCTTTCAATACTAAGTCCTATTCCAGGTAATTTTACCTAAGTGTTGCTCAGTACTGAGAAAACAAGAATCTCAGAAACAGATTTATCTCATGTAGCAGCTGTTTATTGTTAGAGAAGGAACTACAAAGAACTGCAAAAAATCTTTCACATTTGTCTTTGATTTTCAACACTGGATGCTTTGATAAGTAATTAATCTGTGTCCAAGGCTAGAAATGGGATTATTGCTTCAAACCTAACTTTTATAGGATAACTGTGTTTCTAAATAATGTAAATCTGCTCCAGTACTACAGTAGTAAGAACGTAATAATAAAAATAAAAGTAAGAAACAGACATTTAAGGAGTTCTTTTTTTTTTTTTATGAAGTCCAGGGACAAGCAGAATATCCTAGTATATAGGACAATGGTTTGGGGTTAAGAACAAGAATCCTCTTCCTGGATTTGCCAGCGATTTAAAAACTTAGAGCAAATTATGCAACCATCAACATTTCCCTTCCATTAAATTTGAATTTTGTCTTCTGTGGCTTACTTTGAATGTAAAGAAAAGTATAGGATATAGGGATTTTTATTATACATTTATTTCAAATCAAATGGAATATGTACTACCTAGGACACTACATTTCTGTAGGCTATCTTTTAAAAATATCTCCTATTTTGAAAATTTTTATTTCTGTGCAAAACATGTCAAGTAAACATAATGCCTTATTACAAATTAACAACAACATATTTTCCTTCAAAAAAATTCTTAAGCTAAGCTTGGTGCTAAAATACACTTTTTTTCTACTGTATTTCTGAATGCCAGTTACAGAAATATGTACTACTTCCTTAGTTAATTATGAGTTCACTTCTGCATAATCTCTTATGAATGTCAAACAGGACAGGGATTCTTTCTCTCTCCTCAGAACACTACTTCTTTTTGAAGTTCAAATTCTGCTTATAATTCTGCTAAAGATATCAAGACTCGATCACAGCTGCTTAGTCCAAATGTATATAGAGGGAACAGTTAGAAGTGAGGTTTGGGCCAACCTCATTTATCTCATTGATAAATATAAGAAGAGAGCAAAGGGAGATGTTGAAGGAAACAAATATCTTCTTATGCAGAAGCTGGAAGGGTCATCTGGGAAAGATTTGAGCTCATGTTCAGGTAATACTACATTTTGGTGCTTGGAAAAGAAAGTGAGCATAAACTCTGTCAGCTAATGAAGTCCTCCTAAAGCATATTAGTTTTCCCTTGCACATCACTGCTTGTTGCCCAATCACATCCTGCATTACAGATGGAGCTTGTGCCTTCTTGACTATTGCTTGTGTAATGGTTTGGATCCGACCCCTCTGCTGAATGCTCAAACCTCATAGCCTGCAGCCCCTTCCCTCCCACCCCCTCCAGTCTCACAGGGGAAAGGGAGAAGGAAAAAAGGGACTGAAGTACCGAAATGAGCAGACCAAAACTGTACTAAAANGCAGAGCCGATAGCAGAGAGCCTGCTGCCAGAGCCACCAGAAAAGGGAAG
>WAAB01022464.1:0-12079 GCA_013389865.1 Piaya cayana
TAAGAAGTTATCTTCAATGCACTTCGGGAGTCCCTGGGTTGCCTACAGGTTACCGTGCTACTTTCCCAGCATATGTTAGGGTGGTCAAAGTCCTTGAGTAGGATGAGAGCTTGTGAGCTCTCACAGCCTCCAGTAGCTGGAGGAAGGGGACTTTATCAGCTGGCTTTCCTTGATCAGGTGGCCTGTAGTATACACCAACCACAAGGTTCTCATTGCTTCTTCTGTCTTTAATTTGACCCACAAGCGCTCAACCTGTTCAATGACAATTCTTCACATTCTGTCCCCTTCCTGAGATAGAGGGATCATCCAGTTCTAACCCTGTAGATGGGCCACGTGATGAAGCTGAGTTAACAAAAGATGCTCAAACATTATCTTGCCTTTCAACAGCAGTTCATATAGATAACTTCTAAAATCACTTTATTCTTCATGTTATAATAAACCCTCTTGTAAGTTGTATATATATCAACCCTTTAGGTTATATACATTTTGCCATTCCCTTTGTCTCTGACATAATTTCTCAGTTACAGACCTGTTGCAGTTTTGTACTGGATCACAAATTCTGCACGTTCTCCTTTTGTTATCTTGTTCTTGATGATGTTCCCAGTGTCTTTCAGAGTGCTCACATCAAATCCAGGACCTCATAGTTTCCCAGGCCACCAATAGGTCTGTTCGGCTCTGCCTGTGCCACAGAAACATACCGTTCTGCTCATTAGCCAGGTCATGTATTCTTCCACTGCTTCAAAACATGTTTTGAATAAACCTATTAGTTATCTACCTTTTCTGTTATTTCCTACAATGAGGTTCTGGCATGAATCCTGCTTAAGGCTAATGTTTTCTCCATTCCCTAGGCTTTCTAACTTCTTGATAACATTATCTAATTTCCTTCAGAGTTTCTTTCAGAGTAGTCCCATGGCTTTCAAGGTAACAGCTCTTGTTCACCTCAGTGAAAATAAAGCCAAGCTGCTCTTTTAAAGTTTTATTTTTAAAACCAAGCAGATAGTTCATATGCCTGTACTGAATTCTTCTCACGTTCTTAAATCCTCTCTGAAGCATCTGCAGAAAACTATCACAACCTTGATTATATGTATTATTATTTCTTTCCTTAGTATTTTCATACACTCGATTTTATCTGCTAGCTTGTTAAGTCGTCTTTGCAACAGACTGGCCTTTTCATCTGCATCAGACGATGTATTAGAGTCATACCTTCACAAAGTTCAGAGACATCTCAGTTCAGATTAGTAAATTGTCATCTCCTGGCAATGGCCACAGGAATTCTGTCATTGCTGATAAAGTGAGGGCTATCAGCAAACTTTGGTAGCATTGGGTGGGTGTTGATGAGTAATCTGCAATGCCTGACACGGGCTAGGCGGATCTGTTCTTTGTGGTCAAACTGATTTTGAAAATGAGGTCCCAGGGCATGGCTATGAGCATTTACACATCCTTGTCCAGAGGGTCCCTCCCTGTAACTGATAATGCTGAGATGATTTACTTTGCAGCTGGTATGGACCTCTTCTCACAGCTTGTAAGAGCAGGAGTAAGTTTTGCTTGGGTGATTGACAGCTGGTGTAAATTCAGCCCAGTTCAGAAGAAGGAGCTATGAACTGGGCCAACAATAACAGTTTTGAGAACTCTTGAAATACCTTAGGTAACCCTCATTAATCACTAATGTGCAGTTGCTGCTGTTGGCCTGGGATTTATGAGTCACAGCAGACAGCCTGAGCAGCACAGAAATGGTGGTTGCTGAGCACCAATCACCACCTGCTGGACAGGGAAAAGTTCACCCTGTGTCTCTGCAGCATCCTTAGCCACAGCCAGCCCCACAGTGGCCATGGCCACAGCCACCTCCTAGCCCCCAGGCACCTCTGGAGCTTGATCTGAAGGCTGCTTCAGACAACTCAGCCGCTGTATGAAGGTGCTATTGATTAATTTTATATTTTTAGTAATTTTAGGTAGTTATACTTTGCATTTACTCTATTTGTTTTATGGAAGAGTACAACTGAGGCAAAATACATGAAGTTCATTATTATTTCATCTGACAAGTACATTCTTCTGTACAAACATCCCCCTCAGCTATCCAGTCTCAGTTGAATACTAACATTAGACGGACACATCTCACCTGAAGAAAAAGAGTAGGAGTAGATATGTCATTCAGTTTGAAGTCCCCAGAAGCAGCAAGGGGTGGGGAGGTCAGGAGATTCTGCCTACGAGCTGTAGCACCACACATTTCAGTTGGGTTTTAAAGCAGAAGGTTTCTTGAAACAAAACAAAAAAGGTCATCATGTATCTTAACATATTGTGAGCCCAACTTCATATATCTTGGTTGACTTCTGTGTAATCCCATCTCCCAACACTTCTACTTTATTCCTTTCATATCCTTTTTCATTTCCTGTTTTTCTTTTTTTTCTTTTTATAATTTATGCCATTTCCTTATCAAATTGTTCTCCTGATTATAGAGCATATTAAATTTTAATTAACTCATCTACCTCTCTAGCTTTTAATTTCAAGTCTCAAGGATTCATCTGTCCTATCAGTGGTTTTACATATTTTCAGAGATTCCTTCAGTTTCCATTTTCTACTGGCTTTTGTTGTCTCTTTGTTTAAGCACACTGCTGATTTTCACTTCCCTCCTGAGATCAAACTTCTGCGAAACTTAGCAATTTTTGTCTTGCATCCTCTTCTGTTTTCAGGTATCAAAAAGACTCTATTTAATGACATTAACGGATGTCATTATTTCATTAGGATTTAATCCTTCAAATTTAGGATTTCAAAAGCAACAAATGATTTGTGGTTTCAACTGTATTTAGTATCCATTTTGAGGCAGCTTGAAGGGATCTAATTCTTNTTTTCTACTGGCTTTTGTTGTCTCTCTGTTTAAGCACACTGCTGATTTTCACTTCCCTCCTGAGATCAAATGTTTTCTTACACAAGATGACCTCTGCGAAACTTAACAATTTTTTTCTTGCATCCTCTTCTGTTTTCAGGTATCAAAAAGACTCTATTTAATGACATTAACGGATGTCATTATTTCATTAGGATTTAATCCTTCAAATTTAGGATTTCAAAAGCAACAAATGATTTGTGGTTTCAACTGTATTTAGTATCCATTTTGAGGCAGCTTGAAGGGATCTAATTCTTATAAGCCCCTTGATGGTTGGTGCTTTGTCTCACTGTTAATGAACTTCTGATGATTATCTCATTTCTGATTTTCTGTCAGATGTCTCCATTTGGAGAGATTAATATTGTATAATCCTGCCTGTCATTATTACTCCCTGATACTGTTTATTATATCAGCTAGAAATTCCCATTAAAATCCAATGTAGCAAATTTGATCCTTTGCTGGTCGTAGCATCTATGCTTCGATGTGTTATGTATCCTGCCTTCCAATGGACTGGTAACACAATCATGTCCTAAAAGCCCACGTGCACTCCAGAAATTACCAGGAAATTTGCACAGTTAAATCAGTACTGCAGGAAAAAAAAGATTAATCTGCTTATTAAAACAATTATATTCTGAGGTTCATATTCTCTAATAAAAAATACTGTAGTCTGGATTCTTCATTAGATGTTGTTGAATTGTTTCAAACATGTATATCAGTCTTGGCTACATTTAAAATGTTTTTTCAAGATCATCTTTTGTCATTTTCCCCTCAATTTTTTCTTTTTTTCCCTCCGCAGCTTTTCATCAAAGTTCTGTGACCATCAGCACCACTCTGGAATATACGTATTTTATGCCGAAAATGATGATGCAGTCATGACAAAAGAATTCACTCTGTATGTGAGAAGTAAGTGAGGAAACAATCCCTGTAAAGATAAGTCAAAGTCTGGGATTTTGCCACTGGTATAAATGGAGCTAATATGTTACTTTTCCCTTGGTATTCTCCGTTTCATTTACATAGATTTCCTGTTAAAAATGGAGGAGCATGAAGCAAAAATGTGGTACCAGGCTACTGAAATCCAGGCACTGGGTCAGAGAAGGGTGACAACTGCTTCTTGGTTATATTTCTTGTCTTGGTCAGGGATGAACAGAGGAAGTTATTAACTGTTTTCTCTTCCTCTTTACTCTGTCATAACCAGAGAGGACAGAATATGAGAAATTAGTCATATACAGAGAAAACTACTGAAGAGAACCACAAAGCCTAGGAGCTTTGTAAAATACAGTGTAAAATACAGTTAGTGTATTCTAACTCTACGGGCACAGAATATGAGTGCTGTAGAGAACACGAGATACACAGTGAGAGGGAACACTTATCCTCGTTAGGTGTTAGCTTTCTATGGTGTATTTATGTCATTATACTTTTTCCTAGTGGCATTTGTGAGTTCATGCAGTTAGACTGGAGACCCTTTGGTATGTGACACTTGTCTTAGGGCTGCAGTTCCTCCTACACCCCTGCCCACAATTTACACAAACGCGTTCTTGCCTGATGCTCTCCATTATCTCAATTCTGTCACCTAAATGCATCATCTCCCCCTTGCCCTAGGTTAAGGATCTTTATTCATTATAGATTATTTATAAAGGGATTCTCTGTATGCATTTTTTATGAGCCTGACACCCAGAACTGGGGTGCCAGGGGACTCCCAGAGCCAAACAATTGCTTCAAGTCAAAATAGCAGAAATCAAGACTTCTAATTTTGGCTCTGCCACTGTTTGGATGTGTGCCTTGCCCACACTGCCATCCCACAGAACCAAGGAAGGAGAAGCACCGGGAGCTGCACTTTCACTGTGGTGTGTGGGTGGGTTATTTTGGAAACAAAGAAATAAATCTTGGTCTCAGCAGATTGCCACATAAACGTAATGGTTTTGGTCATTAATGTGCTGACAGGAACTATCTTGTTTTGCCTTGTTGCAGGAAAGCCTGCAGTAACAATGCAGTTGTTGTTCAACCAGATCTCCTGCATCGCTGAAAGTTACCCTGCCTCATCCTGGGTTTGGAGGAACTGTCCAAAACTGAACTCGTCCAAGTAAATAATTTTCCCTCTTTCTTGTTCATTGCAAAGAGCATATCTAGGTTACCTTTCATTAAATGAAGACTGATCTGTAAGAAACTAAGCGTAAAATGCACGCTTGACCGTTTGTACAAGGAGATGTGGTGGCCCCCTCCAGAGGAACTGGATCACCAAAACTAGGGAAAGTTTTCCCTTTAAATGAACAGTAAAATACTTACAAAGTACAATCTAAGTTTTTCTGTTGGCCTGCCAAACCTAGAGGGCATCCAGGGAATGTAGTGCTTGATATGGTCTTGATTAATTGTTTAAACATTGGTTAATACAGCTGTTACAGTGACTTTTTACCAAAGCCAAGTAAAGTCACTGAGACTTCCGGTAAAGTTAGTAAGAGTGTTTCCATTTCCTCTGTTTATTTAGGACAATGAGCCAGGCTCCAGAATTTCAAGAGATGCTGAAAAATATTGTAATTGTTTTATGACTGCTGCAGTTTTTATTTTAGATATACCAAAGAATTAATAATCTCACAGTGCAGAACAGTACTAGATCAAATTATGTTTTAAAAAATTGTGGATAAATCTCTAAGTAGTTTAACTAGATAGAATTATCTAAACCATTGTCTCATCCATACCTTTCAAAAAGTCTTCCTAACATCAATCTGTGTGTGCAGAAATGAAAGAGGAAAGACAACATCTGGCTAGTGAGTTTAAAACTCTACTTAAAACATATTTCTGGAAAGAAAACGCTGTGGTAATTATTTTCTTGAGAAATTCCACATGTAGAAGTTAGTACTCTGTGTAGAGTTGAATAAAATTTATTTATTTACTTATTTATTTATGAAGACAGTAAATTAGGCAATAAACTGATGAATGATAGAAAAGCTAAAAGTCAAAATTATATCTGTATGGGCTTCCTTTCCCTTGAGTAAAATGTTCCCTTTTTCTACCTATCAGGTCTTAAATAAGTCATTAATACAGTGTAGATGCTGTCCATCTTGAGAGAGAGAAACTCTGTGTTTGAAATAACATATCTTCAGGGAAACAGAACTTCTACTGTTGTTTCATTTTTTATTTATTGTTTCAGTAGCGGATCATTCGGAGCTGTTCTGTGGTTTGAGTGTTTGAGGTAAAGGAGAAACCAGTGGGAATAGGTGCAGTAGGGGGCAATTCATGTCAGCTGTGAAACTGATAGAGGTCATGGAGATCAGGAGGTGCAGGTGCCCTGCGAGGGCAATGATGGAGGGTGGGAGTGAGCCAGGTGTAGGGAGGTAGGGAGCCGGTTCACTGCCTGCTGACCCTGCCACGTCCATCACAAAAAAAATAAGACTGGCAACAGCTCTAAAGCCTCACTCTAACAGTGACAAATAACAAATGACCTCTTCCTCCTTCCTTCCCCTCCACCACAGACATAAGGCATGTTTTGAAGCATCCCACCATTTCCCTTGGAAAATGCCATTGTAAGCCAAATATCAAAACTGATCTGCTTTCTTTTCCAGTTGTACTGAAGAAATCACTGAGGGGATTCACAACTTCTTGCCAGAGAGGAGATCCCTGGGGTCATGGATTTCAAGCAGTGCTTTAGACGTAAAGGAGACAACAACAACCTTCTCTGTTGCGTGCTGTGCAAATAATTCTGCTGGTTCAACCTGTGAAAATAGTTTCATTAACCTGTCAGGTACCATAAGCGAGTCGTTTACCACATGCTTTCTCAATTAAAGTTAGCATGGTAGAACTTACAGTATTTTTAATCCAGCTAAATGGCTGACCATGCAACAGCATTGCAGGCAAAGCACAAACACTGTGTATACAGTGTGGAAAATGGTGAGTGAGCAGGAGACTCATCACAAAAGCTCAAAAAGTAGAAATTTCACAATAGGAGGTGCAGGATAAAGCCATGGCAATGTTGGGGTCTACTTCTTTATTTCCTCTTGGTAATCCCTACCTGAAACCTGAAGGCATAAGCTTTGGAAGGAGCTGAAGCCACTTTGGTAGCTGTTGGCAGGTGTTGACTTCTGCTCCTCTTCTGGAGGTCACTGCAGTGCTGCTAGAAACGCCCATGGGAGCTTTCCTCACCCTATGTTCATTGTGTAAATGAGCATGAGCATGACTTAGCCAACAGACCCATTCATAGGACAGTCCCTGTCTGGGAAAGAGGAACAAATACCAGAGGGGAGACCTCCTTAAACTTCTGTAGGCAGGTGGCAGAAGGCTGAGCCGCAGTTTGGGAACCACTGTGCAGTCTCTCTTCTTGTAGGGAGCAGGAGAGATCCTTTCCTGATTGAACAAGAAAGTCAGTATGATTATTTCCCCATTAACTTTATCCTTTTAGCACCTTATATATGTATCACATAGGGCAAAACAGTTCAGTTACAAGGAACATGCTGTGGCACCTGGGGAGTGTTTCTAAGCAGTACAGACATTTCCTTTGTCAGGGAAAAATAAGCTGTTTGGTGTTTTTACCTACAGCTGTGACCACCATCAGAGTCTGAGCATTTATGTTGAAATTACAATAGAAAGTAAGCATAATGTTTATGCTCTTAGACAGTACCAGAATATGAGGACAGGTCTCATGTAGCACTCAACTAACCACTGATGCCTCATAGTACCGTCTTGACTTGTTAAGAGTCCCTGGCTGAGCAACAGAGAAATGCTCCAAGCGGATTGTGTACAGTCCAGCCACTGATCATCGGCGCTTTCACACTTCATGTATGTTGCTTGGGGAAAGGCACAGAGAGAGAGGAGGAAGACATGATGAGAAAAGGAATTGCTTATTCCTGTTTAGGCTCACAAAGCCTAGTCTGTGGATCACACCAACACCTCCGTGCACTTAGATTTATTAACTAGTGTAGTGTTTTGGGTTTTTTTAGTGAAAACAGATGCCAGAATTGACCAGTACTTAATGCCTCCTACCCAACTCCTTGCTTTGCATGTGGCTCCATATCATTCCCTGTGCAGAGGAGGCTCGGGCATGAGAGGACTGCTAAGTGGCAGAACTGACAAAGCCATGGGTTCTTCTTGCACCTTTAGATGTACACGCAAGCTCTGATTTACTGAGTAGTAACATTTATCTCTTAAAGTTGCAGGAGCTGCTTCTTCCCCCCCGGACAGTGTTGCGTTCTACATGTCTGTTGGATTTGTCCTTCTACTGATGACTTTTTTGCTTATGTTCATTTTTCATAAATACAAAAAGGTAAAAGTAATCATAAATACCTGCCCCTTCTTCTTTTACTCCTACCAGGCTGTTTCATCTTCTCTAAGACTTATTCCTTTTATTTTTTTAATTCCAAAGCAATTTAGATACGAAAGCCAGTTGCAAATGATACAGATGATAGGCCCTTTGGATAATGATTACATCTACATCGACTTTCGAGAATTTGAATATGATCTCAAATGGGAATTTCCCAGGGAAAATCTGGAATTTGGTGAGCAGTCCACAAGTCATAATACAATGTTAGAGTAGTAGACTATGCTATACCAATTGCAAATAATATTTACATCTTTTGTCTCGTAGGACAGGTCCTAGGTTCTGGGGCGTTTGGGAAAGTGGTGAATGCAACAGCTTATGGAATTAGCAATGCAGGCGATTCAGTCCAGGTTGCAGTCAAAATGCTAAAAGGTACAATAAACTCTGGATGCCTTTCACAAGCAGTGATTTATTCTGGTGGCTCCAAAGCAGCAGCAGTGTTGGGAGAAATCCCTTTATACAAACACTTTTAGCAACTACACTTCACAAATGCTTGACTTCAAAATACTTTTAAAATGCTTCCAAAATCCTGTTTCAGTTTGGAAACGTATTGCTGAAGTGCCTTTTCCTGCAGTGTGTTGCATTTTGTCCTGCATGCCACAGCTCTGTGTTGTATGGGGATGAATGGAGCTGCTTTGCTCCGAAGAGGAAAACAAAAATTCATAGTGCAAATTAGCCTGCTGGTCACACTAGTGACACAGGAGTCTTTAGAGAAACAGAGGGTGGTCTTCTTGGCTATTGGATTGCAACTGGTTGTGTGCCATACGAGTAATGAGATTTTTTTTCTCTTAGTATTTCTGCGCAACAAAGTTGACTATTGATTTTTCTGTACTTGGGCACACCTGAATGCAATGCAGTCTTTCCATGACAAATATGAACATTTTATGACTGCTCTCCCAGGCATTCAAATGAACCACTCGTGTTTATTTTACACCTTTGGAAATAAATTTTATACCATACAACAATTCTATAGGATGTTATCAAATGCACTCTAAGTCCAATTAACTTGAAATGAATAGTCAAATGTGACAAAGCATCTCAAACATCAACATTTTTATTTGCTGGAGATTTTCAGAACTTTGTTATTGTTTTTACAGAAAAGTCTGATGCTTCGGAAAAAGATGCTCTAATGTCTGAGCTGAAAATGATGACTCACATTGGAAGCCATGAAAATATTGTGAACCTACTAGGAGCTTGTACTGTGTCAGGTAACTTATGGAAAGATGCCTATTACAACCTTCAGACTAACAGGGACTCCTGAAATTGATCACTGAAAGCAGTATTGAAAACATCCAAGTCATAATTAATCGCTTATTCCTAGTGCCACCACCCCCTTCTTCACCAGAATCCTGTCTTTGGCCAACCAACTTTGCTGTACTGTGCTGGTCCAAAATAAGAGGAAGATGAACTCAAAGCAAAGTTAAGGCCACCCATGTCTGCAGAAATGGGTCCTTTCTAATTGTATTTGCATGAAGTGATACAACAGCCCTTCTATAGAAGAGGTTTCCCTATCAGAGTGGTGATGGTGCCCATACAGACCCATTTGCTGAGCAGAAAGGAAGAACTTACTGGGTGTAAAGTACTTGTGTATCCACATGATACTTTCCACATTAATTAAAAAAAAGGCTTTTTTTGGAAAAAAAAAAAGTATTGCTCATCAAACAGTGAAGCTGTGGAAAGAAATGGGAAAATTACACAAGACTAGACAGGGAAGAATATAAACTGAAAGTGGCAAGATATTACCACTAATTAATTATGGTGTGACTTGTGATATCACTGTGGCAACATACATGGATTTTCATGTCCCATGAACTCCCTGTCTGGCCAGTCCATTATATTGAACAGGAGCAAATGGAGAGAAGATAGAGAAGGGGGACAGGGGTTTACCCAGTGTTTGCCCATAACATGATTTGTAACATCTGCCACTGAAGAACTTGACAGATTTTTCTGCCGCTGATATTTATTAAGTCAAAAAGACCAAAGAGAACAGTTAACTCTTGCTGCCTCAGTTTGCATCAACAGCAAAAGTATCATGCAAAGAAATTTTGAGGCTTAGGGGTAAAGCAATGGGTTGGTGGTGGCGGCTTGATTTGATCTGTAGTTATACAAGCTAATGCTGTCTTCTGGAAAATTCAGACAGATGTGATAGTATAAGCAGAAGAGTTGCAGGAAAGACCTGTTTAGTCTGGCTGGGTAACATGGGGTCACTTCCAGGCTTATCCGAGTCCTGTGTTCAGAAACATTTCCATGTCTTTCAGGACTTTTGCATCCACCCTGTGAGAGACTCTACAGGCTTTTCACAGCATACCCTACCTTGCTTGACATTTTGGCAGGAATGTCCATAAATTCATGTTTGGTCTTTCTGAGCTAGAAGTGGTGATGCTAGTGTAAGATTTTGCAGGAGTGATATGTGATGTATTTGCTCTGCTCATGCTGGCTTGTCATGGCTTTCCTCTGAGCCTGTCTGGTCAGGAATAGGAGGTACTTTTCATTGTTGAGAAAGTTGCGTGACCAGTGCTTCACTCAAACATACCTCATTGTAAGGTCTTTACCTCCTATCCTTGCTGCAAACACACTTGGGCTTCAGGTGGCCTTCATGAAAACAAAAGGATATTTCTAGAACATGAAGGGATGGCAGATAAATGAAAGGGTATAGATCAAATGGTATCAATTTATACCACCAAAATAATTAGCAGGAGTTGCCTTTTCCTTGAAACATGTATGGTTTAGACTCTATGTTGTATCTTTATAACCTGTGCTGTCCTCCCCAGTGCCATTGGTATGGAGAAGGATGTTTGTGTCTTCATAGCAATTTGCAGTCCACCCTGGGAGATGCACCACAGGGAAGAATCAGCTACGCAGACTTTCCAAAGGGCCATTACAGTCAGTAATTACAGTCAGGAAACATTACCTGCCCATCACTACAGGTTATCTACCTGGCAAGGGAAGATGCTTGAGGTGTTTAATACAGATTAGTCCTGGAAGATGATGAGGCATCATTAGGGCTTTAATGGGGCATGTGCTATAGATAGCAGGAAGTATTTACATTTCCAACTATTTCAGGACCAATCTACTTGATATTTGAATATTGTTGCTATGGTGACCTTCTGAACTACTTAAGGAGCAAGAGAGAAAAGTTTCACTGGACTCTGACGGATATTTTTAAAGAGCACAACTTCAGCTTTTATCACAATATCCATTTAGAAAAAAATTCCAGGTAAAGCATTTAACACTTTACAACTTTGTAAAGCTACTGTCTCTTTTTAAGCTGCATACTCAACTGTANCCAACTATTTCAGGACCAATCTACTTGATATTTGAATATTGTTGCTATGGTGACCTTCTGAACTACTTAAGGAGCAAGAGAGAAAAGTTTCACTGGACTCTGACGGATATTTTTAAACAGCACAACTTCAGCTTTTATCACAATATCCATTTAGAAAAAAAATCCAGGTAAAGCATTTAACACTTTACAACTTTGTAAAGCTACTGTCTCTTTTTAAGCTGCATACTCAACTGTACTGTAAACTGGTGAAATTTTTGAATTATTGAGAATGTACCCTCATATACTTTAATAAACAATGCCTTGGGAGGAGCTGAGATTTGATTATCTTTACACTCTTCTCATTGGGCTGCAAGAGACAAGAAATCCTGTATTTCTCTTCCCAGTTTTGTGAAAACGCATGTCTGTGCCCAGATTTTTAATGGCAATGATTGATTATGTTTTTTCACTGCAAAACAGTTTATGTGTGGAAGATTATGTGATCCACTGTGTGTAATCTTTGAAAATGTGCCACCCACTCCAGGAAGGGAACTCACCTGACATGTGGTGTGAATATGACGTTATGCAGAGAGGATGAATTTGAGATCACACAAGGAAGTCAAAACACAAATGT
>WAAB01022464.1:12453-28120 GCA_013389865.1 Piaya cayana
AGACCTGTTTAGTCTGGCTGGGTAACATGGGGTCACTTCCAGGCTTATCCGAGTCCTGTGTTCAGAAACATTTCCATGTCTTTCAGGACTTTAGCATCCACCCTATGAGAGACTCTACAGGCTTTTCACAGCATACCCTACCTTGCTTGACATTTTGGCAGGAATGTCCATAAATTCATGTTTGGTCTTTCTGAGCTAGAAGTGGTGATGCTAGTGTAAGATTTTGCAGGAGTGATATGTGATGTATTTGCTCTGCTCATGCTGGCTTGTCATGGCTTTCCTCTGAGCCTGTCTGGTCAGGAATAGGAGGTACTTTTCATTGTTGAGAAAGTTGCGTGACCAGTGCTTCACTCAAACATACCTCATTGTAAGGTCTTTACCTCCTATCCTTGCTGCAAACACACTTGGGCTTCAGGTGGCCTTCATGAAAACAAAAGGATATTTCTAGAACATGAAGGGATGGCAGATAAATGAAAGGGTATAGATCAAATGGTATCAATTTATACCACCAAAATAATTAGCAGGAGTTGCCTTTTCCTTGAAACATGTATGGTTTAGACTCTATGTTGTATCTTTATAACCTGTGCTGTCCTACCCAGTGCCATTGGTATGGAGAAGGATGTTTGTGTCTTCATAGCAATTTGCAGTCCACCCTGGGAGATGCACTACAGGGAAGAATCAGCTACTCAGACTTTCCAAAGGGCCACTACAGTCAGTAATTACAGTCAGTAAACATTACCTGCCCATCACCACACGTTATCTACCTGGCAAGGGAAGATGCTTGAGGTGTTTAATACAGATTAGTCCTGGAAGATGATGAGGCATCATTAGGGCTTTAATGGGGCATGTGCTATAGATAGCAGGAAGTATTTACATTTCCAACTATTTCAGGACCAATCTACTTGATATTTGAATATTGTTGCTATGGTGACCTTCTGAACTACTTAAGGAGCAAGAGAGAAAAGTTTCACTGGACTCTGACGGATATTTTTAAACAGCACAACTTCAGCTTTTATCACAATATCCATTTAGAAAAAAAATCCAGGTAAAGCATTTAACACTTTACAACTTTGTAAAGCTACTGTCTCTTTTTAAGCTGCATACTCAACTGTACTGTAAACTGGTGAAATTTTTGAATTATTGAGAATGTACCCTCATATACTTTAATAAACAATGCCTTGGGAGGAGCTGAGATTTGATTATCTTTACACTCTTCTCATTGGGCTGCAAGAGACAAGAAATCCTGTATTTCTCTTCCCAGTTTTGTGAAAACGCATGTCTGTGCCCAGATTTTTAATGGCAATGATTGATTATGTTTTTTCACTGCAAAACAGTTTATGTGTGGAAGATTATGTGATCCACTGTGTGTAATCTTTGAAAATGTGCCACCCACTCCAGGAAGGGAACTCACCTGACATGTGGTGTGAATATGACGTTATGCAGAGAGGATGAATTTGAGATCACACAAGGAAGTCAAAACACAAATGTAACACATGGATCAAATGGGATTGTGCTGAATTCTGAAGAAGGTGAGAGATTAATTGGCTTTATATCTAGTATTTCTGTTGTTATTCTATTTATTATATTATTGATACAACTAGACTAGATTCAGTGACACAGTAAGCTGCTTTTTATCAACTTTCTCCCCTCTAGGCAGAAATTTTGCTGCAGAAGGATCCAATAACACTTAAAACCAGAGGCCTTTGTCTCCGGTCATGCTATGCATAGCATTAGTGTATGAAAATGCCCTTTCCTTTATTTTCTGTCTGCGCAAAGGACGGACAAGAAGGACATTCTTTGTGATATTGTTCTTGGTAGAAACACATGAAAATCCTTACAACAGTCAATAGAATTAATCAGAGAATGAGGAAGCCCGTGGAAAACTCATACTCCTGGCTATTTCTTACAGATAAAACTAACCATGCGAGCAGGCAGATGGATGAAGAGGAGGATCTTAATGTGCTCACTTTTGAAGATCTTCTTTGCTTCTCTTATCAAGTTGCCAAGGGAATGGATTTCCTTGAGTCCAAATCGGTATGGGGAAGGATAAGAAACTGTTTAGATAGAAAAGACGGCAAAAATGTGTCAGTCTATTCAAAGACAGACAGAGGTACAGAGCCACACAGTGGCAGGCCTGAACGATACCCCCTTCCCAGCTTATGTAGAAGACTGAATTGCAATATTGGATGTGGCCCTCAGTAAGACAAAGTGGCTGCATGCTTCTGCCCACTCCAGCCCTGTCCCTTGCTGCAAGTAACCAGGGACTGTCCTGCCTGCATATTTTCCGAACTGGAAAGTAGGTGGAAGCAGCAATTCAGACAGCTCTGTGTGAGACAAGGGAATTATGTCCTTATGATACCAGATACTGCAGAACATTAACCCTTCCTTTCCTTCTAAGTGCATTCACAGAGACCTCGCTGCCCGGAATGTACTTGTGACCCATGGAAAAGTGGTGAAAATATGTGACTTTGGCCTTGCCAGAGACGTAATGAATGACTCCAACTACATTGTCAGGGGCAATGTAAGTTCCTGAGTGCTGTCTGTTTTTCATACCATTGCAAGAATGATGAGGAGCCAAGAAAGTGAAGCTTTTAAATTTCAAATTACTTGTTAGTTTTATAGATATCTGTACAGACAGTACAGGAATCTCACTTTTTCTTGCCCTTGGCTAATTCAGATTCTTAGCTTATAATTAACCAAATCATAGTAGTACTTTAAATGAGGTAGTACCTGTGTCCTTTCTAAAGCACACTGAAATGCATCACTGGAAATTTCTGGGAATTGTTTACTGTTAAGGACAATAATAGCATAGGGACAAGGGCATATGTATGGGCTGCACCAGTTCCTCCAGCTATATGAATTACAGAATGGACACCTCCATGTGAGCTACACACTCTGGTAATCAAAGGAGGAAATAAGGCTCTTCCAGGGCTGGGATAATCTCCTCCTTAAATCGTCATCTAAAATGGACAAGATGAACTGGCTCCTTAGAAATGGCTATTCCTTCCTTTAAAGGAAATTTAAAGGGACTGCTAAGAGAGCCACAGCTTTTCAGTAAACATGAGTTGATCCTACTCAAGCAGTAAGAACTACAGTCAGACATCTAGAAAGCCTGTGTCGAAGCATGACCTGGCCTCCTTTCCCCCTGTCTCTGTAGGCTCGTTTACCAGTTAAATGGATGGCTCCTGAAAGCTTATTTGACAGGACCTACACAATGAAGAGTGATGTCTGGTCTTATGGAATATTACTATGGGAGATATTCTCTTTGGGTATGTTCTGTAATTCAACATAATAGCACTGCTTGGTTTTGGCTTCTTCTGAATTAACATGTAATTATCCAATATTTTCCACAGGTGTAAATCCCTACCCTGGTATTCAGGTTGATACAAACTTCTACAAATTAATACAAAGTGGATTTAAAATGGACCGGCCGTATTATGCTACAAAAGATGTGTGAGTGTATTTTATGAGTGATGCACAGCATGGGAATTTATATTTTAATACGCTGCTCTTTGTGTGGTCATTTATTTATTGTACACTGTACTTTGCTCAAAAAAAATATTGCAAAAGATGAGATCTTCCTTTAACTCTGAAAAAGGCTGCTTCATCATGTAAGTTTCATCCTAGAAATTATCAACGCTAAAGGTTGTGTGTGTTTGAAAGAACTATTTTTTTCTGTATTTAATTGCACCTTCCTCTCCCAGAGAATTTCTCATTCTCAGATCACAGACTATTTTTCATTTTCTTTTTGCAAAAACAATGTTAGACCATACTCATTAACTAAATCTTTCTAAACTTTTTTTTTTCTTTTGAGTTTTAGCATTTTTTATTCAATTCCAGGAGGCTAGGGATCCTCTTAGAAAAAAATCTCTGCTAAGGAAGAGTTGGCAGAAGCTGTTCCTGTGCTCTTGACCTATGCCTCTGTGCTCAGATTTGCTCTGTCTAGAGGTGGTCCTCAGGGAACAAGAGAAGAGAGGGTGAAGGGGAGCTACAAGACCTGGAGCACGTAGAAAAGGGAAGGACTTTGGGCTGTCTGAGCTCTGCTGGCAGATATTTCATAGATATAGGGACTCTGAACCTTGTCATGGCACTGTACTGTTACTGTACTTATCCTCTCCAAGTAAAGACTGTAATGGAATTAAAGGTACAGGTGAATCTGACAGATTGACCCAAGAAAGATTGCTGTGGGCCTTATAAATATCAGGGAAACTATTGACCCACTAAGTTTACAAGGGACCTTAGCAGATAAGCACTACACCAGGTGGTGTTTAAATTTCAGAAAGACTTTTGTGTTGTCAGGTTCTACAAAAGGACTTGTTGTCAAAACTGTCCTCAAGACTATATGGTCTACAAGGAGCAGGTTCAGCCACAGAGTCATGCAGTAATTGTCTTCCTACCATTTTCTTTGTGGAACGTGGAAAACAAAGTTAGCATGCCAGTATGTCCCATCCAGGGTGAAATCTTTACCAAGTCCTGTGAGGATTTTGCTAAGGGCTCAGCACAGGAAGAACACAGATCTGTTACAGCAAGTCCAGAGGAGGGCCACAAAGATGATTAGAAGGCTGGAGCACCTCCTGTATGAGAACAGCCTGAGAAAGTTGAGCTTGTTTAGCCTAGAATAAGAAGAGTATGGGATCAGGTTGCCCAGAGAAATCATGGATGCTCCATTCCTAGAGATGTTCAAGGTGAGGCTGGATGAGACTTTGATCAACCTGATCCAGTGGAGAGCAATCCTGCCTATGGCAGGCAGGTTGGAGATAGATGATCTTTAAGGTCCCTTCCAACTCAAACCATTCTCAGATTTATGATGCTACGACTCAAATAAATCCATACTCTTCACTTTACACAATTTGCTTATGTTTCTTTAACTTTTCCTCTAATGCAACATTCTAAATCTGATCAATTTCTATAAAATCATTCTGGAGCTGTATGATTGGTGTCACCATTTGGATGGTGCCCCACCCAGATTTTGCACTTCCATGTCAACACTTAAGAGAGGTTGCAACAGCTAACGTGTTTTCTCTACCACCTCTTTGTTCTGGCAGCTATCATGTGATGCAGTCCTGTTGGGCCCTTGACTCCAGAAAAAGACCCTCTTTCTCTTGGCTAGTTTCCTCTCTTGCCTGTCAGCTGGCTGAAGTGGAAGGAGCAGTAAGTAAACAGAGCCCCATATGACCTGAGAAATTGTTTTTGGGTTTCTATTCAAGTTTTCCATTGTGATATGGAGCTATTCTCCAAGGATCTCTGTAAGAGTCTTGGGAAGCTTTTTCTGCCATCAGAAGGAATCCTGATCTCCCTGATGAGGATTACTTTCTTCCCACTGCCTGCACCAGAACACTGCAAGGCTGAAATCTCTCAGCCTGTCCTATGGTGAGGTACTTCTTTTGGGAAGGAGCCAGTGCAGTTGGCTTTGGTGATGCTGATAGCTAGCATGGGAGGTGAGCTGAGCCTGAGCCAGCTGCCAAAGATCTCATGCAAGGGCACCATAGGTATGTTATGCCACATCCTCACAGTTAGAAGGTCATATGTCATTCTCAAAGGTCAAAATAATAAACAGTATCTGAGGAAGTCACATTCTATCCTTAGCAGACTGTGATCTCTTCCTCAGGGAGGATAAGCAACTCCTTTCAAAACTACTGATTCCTACCTGGGTATCCACTCTGGGCTAGATGTATTTCCCACTGCAGTGCCCTTGTGAACCTTTTGGGATGTGGAGAGCTATGAATGACTCTTACCTTTGCAGCTCTGAGCTTCTCTGCAGGCTGTTAGCCTGGCAGAAGCTGGAGAGCATAGGTGCAAAATGTAGAGAAACTTCAAAGCACTGTACGTAGAAAAAGAAAATCCTCCTTTGCATTCCTGTGCCCTTCCTCAGCCCAGCTCTTTTTGTCTGGATAAGGTCCATCTCACTCAGGCAGTTGTCTGGACTCCCTTTGTAGTCAGTGGGAAGATGGGAGTGTCATTGTCCCTCAAGAGGAGGTGGGCTGTACCTTGTAGGTGTCTGCTTCATACAGAGACAAGCAGTTTACTGAGTAACAGAAGATATCTTTTATTTCATCCTCCCAATTCTAGGTTTACCAGAACATGAAGAAAAACGTTTCAACACACAATTTCAGCATTAAAACTAAACCACGTGTAAGTAGGGATGAGGAATCTCTGCTGTTCCTAGCTGAGCATGAAGGCTCTCATGTTGAAAAATAACCTGGAATCTGGATGCGATCCTTGTATTTTCATAAACTCCTTTAGCATAAATGTTTTACATCACCACTAAGAAAAGAAAATGTTACTAACTGCTACACTATTCACATGTGTTGTGGGCCAGTCCACATTTACATTACTTTGAGGAGGAGACACAATTAAGTTCTTTGAATTTAGCAAGTATATCTATTGCAAGACAAAAGCAATGGTACTTTTGCTGTTTCTCTGCAATGGGTTATCCCTTTTCCTGGCTTTATGCTAATAGTGTCTAATCAATGCATTGGATTCAGACTGCTCTTGCCATATGGCAAGCAAACAGAAGAAAATCTGTGGTTTTTTAGTCGATGTGTACAAGCACAGACTACACATCTAAAGAGAACTGGGGTAATTTCCAAAAATGCTGCTCACATCTTCATTTCAGGTACGGTTGGACCTGATGATCTCAAAGGTCTTTTCCAACCTAGTGATTCTATGATTCTATGGTCTCCAAATATCAGAAGGCGGGGGGGGGAAAAGGTATGGGAGCAGCCAACTTTAGATGCCCAGATTTTCAAATATCAGCCTTGTTATGTAAGGAACTATAAATTTGAAAGTATATAACTGTCTTACCCTGAACATCGTATTTGCTGTGATGTTCCTGATAGGTGTCTAGTTCAGGAGACCTCATGTCATCAAGCTTTAGATACTTGACTGGTCTCTAATAATCCAAGCTACCTTCTGCAGCTGCTGATAAGAGCTATGCGCTTACAGTGAGCGGGTCCTTTCTCACTAAAATAAGCATCTAAAACAAGCAGGGAGAGAGATACTTGGAGACAATCTTTTGCCTCTCTGATCTAGAAAATCCAAGTGGCAGTCTCTAACTGAAAGTCTCACTTGGACTGATTTATAGCTAATTCAATTCTTTGGGCTTTGTGTGATTTATTATCAAATGAAAATGTTTAATTATAAAGAATTATCTTCTGTAGGAATTTAGGAGTGCAATATCATCACTCCAAATTCCCAGAAATCAGCGTGGGTGTATGAGCCCTGCTGCAATAAAATGAGACTATGTCTCTCTAACTTTCTCCTAGACTCCCAGGACAATAAGCAGAGGCTTGATGGGCTTTTAATACAGATAAAAAGATAGATCATTTTCATGATGAGGTTTAGGGATTTGTAAATGTGGCTTTCATAGTGACTAACGGGATACATCTGTCTCCATCACACTGAATCAAGATGAGAACATACTGGTTACTAGTTTTCTTCTCTTTTGCAGTTTACAAGGTGCTAACTGTGGCTAGGAATTCCAATGGCAAGTGTTATAAATTAATAACTGTTTGGATATAATATGCTATCACACAAACTGAGCTACTGTTACTAACATTGTCTGAAAATAATATTGTAGTATAGCAATCACAAATCGTATATTTTTGTTTGCATTGTTGAATTATCAATGAATGATTTTTTTTTAATCAGATGTAGAATACTGATGAATAATTTGGTAATAAAAAGACAAATAAAACTTGAATATTGCATTTTCTGGAAAACATACATGACTTCTAACCATAGCACAATTTCAAAATGTCAGCAACAAGATGGCACAGTTCAGCATGGTAGATGTACAGCCTGCACTGGCTGGAAAGCAGGACTGGAGTGTCTTGTGCAGAGAGGAGTTTTCAGCGTTCAGAACTAGAGGAGATTAATACTGAAGTGGTTGCATCAGAGCTTAGCTGGCTTTGGAAGTAAGCAGATGTGAACTTGGCTCTTAGCGGAACAGATGGGAATCCCATGTGCTTTAAAACATGCCAGGGAGTTGTGTTAAATACTTTTTCACAAGGCTAAAAAAGGAGTGGAGAGAGGTCATCTAGCCCCATCGTCTCTACTGACCTGGGACTTGGGAATATAAAGGCAAATAGAGAACCTTGGAGCTAACACAAAACTCGATGCACAAAGAAAAAAAAAAACATCCCAGGCAACAGGGCACTGTGTGAGGAAGCACAGTCAGGAGAAAGACCCTCATGTGAAGGTTGGACACATGGAGGGTT
Organism: Piaya cayana; assembly: GCA_013389865.1. Taxonomy (NCBI): domain Eukaryota; kingdom Metazoa; phylum Chordata; class Aves; order Cuculiformes; family Coccyzidae; genus Piaya; species Piaya cayana. The sequence goes on from WAAB01022464.1 coordinate 20,673, forward strand.
GTGCATTTGCTTGTCCACACAGTAGAGAAAGCTGGAACAAAGCCACAAGAGGTATTTAGCAAAGGAATAATACCTCTTGGGAGCACATCTTCTTTCCAGGACCCTTCCAATACAGCTTAGCAAACTGCTAGTCCATTCCTGAGGTTCGTGCAAAGCCACAGCCAGTGCTGTTTAAAGAACAGGTTCATGATTCTTGAAGGAAAACGCCCACATTTCTCTTATTAAGATCCAGATCCCCAGTCTGTGCCTCCAGGAGCAGGTTCCCTGGAGAAAGTGCTGAATTCTCCCTGTAGTGAATGGAGAGAGTTAAGGTTATTTGAAAACCTCCAGCAGAGATGCTCGTTAGTGCATATTAGTCCATATTTTGGTAAATCAAAGTGAGAAGCATCTAAGTTAGGTAGAGACTGACAAAGATTCACCAATCATTAAGCCAGGAAGACGAAGAACGGAGGGGGCTGAGGTCGGTTTAAACTTCTGAATGAGCGGAGGACAGAAAGAAAGAACAAGAAGGAAATGTTTGGCAGCCTAAAACTGAAAGAGGAGATGCGTTGAGGAATCCGCACGGATTTTCTGTCCCTTTTCCCCGGCGAAGCGCACGGCGGAGCCCGCAGGCGGGTCCCCAGGACCGGCACTAGGTGGAGCTCGGACACCGCCGCCCGTCCTGGCTCGGGGAGGTTGTCCTGCCCGGCTGTGCTGTTCTGCTCTGGCCCCCTCACCGCAAGAAGGATGTTGAAGCTCTGGAGAGAGTCCAGAAAGGAGCAACGAAGCTGGTGAAGGGGCTGGAGAACAGGTCTTATGAGGAACAGCTGAGAGAGCTGGGGGTGNGGAATCCACAGTCCTCATGGCACTGACAGGATGAATCAGGTACCAGTGCAAAGCAGTCAGCCTCCTCCCTCAGCGTGTTTCCCAAACAGCCATGTTGGAAGACAGACACCAAAAAAATAGGAGGCCCTTCTCCATTTGTCTCAAGGGAAACTAGATGTTCTCCAACATGAGTCTTGCCATCAGGTTTGGGATAGCAGGGTTAGGCTCTCTGAGGTCTCTCTGAGAGAGGCTGGGGCTGATTACGTGTTGAAACAGAAGATGAGAGCAGAGGTGTCATGCAGGCTAGCAGTGGCTTTCAGTTTCCTTGTTCACACAGGTATGTGAAAGGTGATGCAGAAATCCAAGGTCATATTTGCTGTAGAGCCATTTGTACACACTTCCACTGGGAAATATTTTGGGGCTGTAGAAATCAAAGCACCTGAAGATATAGACATTTGCCATGCAGATGGGCATAGCATAGCTCAGCTTTCTTCTCCCAGACACTGAATTAGATGAAGTAGCCAGTACTACATGAAGTACCCAGCACAGGGCTTCTTCTTCCCAGCTAAATGCACTGCTACACTAGTGAGTCACTGTCTCCTTCCTTCCTCCATCAATGACTAATTAACTATGCCATGCAAAGTAAACCAGCTTTAAAAAAAGACTCAAAAAGACCCACACAGACCTGTGTTTCCAAATCACTTTGGAAAGAGGTAGGACCTGATACCAACTCCTCAGCCTGGGTGACCATCCCAGCACTGGCATCCCTTCCAATCAGGCTGTCTGAGACACGGGTTGGATTCATCCTTCCTGACTTGCTACTATGGATGAGATAAAACATGGGGGGCTGCTCAAATAAGGGATCCTGCCTTACAGGTCACGACCACATTAAAGTTCAGGGATTTAAGTTTGTGCTGGAAAGCTTACAGAGCAACACTTCTAGCAGAAGTGTAGGAGACTTGGGGTGCAGTGTGGATCAGATCTCAGCCAAAAAGGAATTTAGAAGACCTGTGTTCTGGAGAGAGGTGGGAAAGTGGTGGTGCTCCTATGGCCATGGAAAGGATCATTGGGCACTGGAACAGGCTGCCAAGAGAGGTAGTTGTGTCACCTTCCCTGGAGGTGTTTAAGGGACGGGTAGACAAGGTGGTCAGGGACATGGTTTAGTGTTTGATAGGAATGGTTGGACTCGATGATCCAGTGAGTCTTTTCCAGCCTGGTGATTCTATGATTCTATGATTTAGCACTTAGCTGTTGTGGTTGCCTATACAGTGCCTCTTCCCCTTGCACTAGGCTTGTGCTCCCTCCATGGCTTTTGTCACGGGGACATCACTGAAGAAAGCCCAGAAGTTACTTCTAATTACAGCCCTTCAGCCCCACCAGTGCCATGACATGCCCATCCTCAGAAGAGGGAGGCTTCAGATCCCGAAAAGAAGGAGTTGCCTAGCTCTAGTTTCCACTATATTTCTCCTGGAGAAGTGATTAGCTACCTGATGTGGACCGGAATCAGCTTTGGGAAAGCCTCCTGTGCCTGGAGGTGGTCTGAGTGTGGAGGATCTGTGGAGCAAAACCCAGGCAGGGCTAGGGCTGAGCCTCAAGAGCTGAGCTGCAAAGCGAGCACCCAGATGATGGTGCTGTGAGCCACAGCCAGGAGTCTGGACGTGGAATCCGGGTCCTACCTTTTGCTCTTTTGGAGAGGCCTATTTTCAGACCAGTAAAAAGTGTGGTGAGACTCCTCTGCCCTCCCAGGAACTAGAAGACAACTGGGAGCAAATGTGAGGTGGTGGAGAGCAGTCAGGCACCGCTTTCTCCTTGGAGCCAAAAGCACTGAGCTTATTGGAGGGAACAGGTCTGCCCATGGAGGAAGATGAGTCTTCTCCTGCCTTCTCACAGCAAGAGAGTAAAGGAAGATCCTATGTAGGAGGCTCAGCCTGCTCCCTGCCAGGTCCAGAAAGTGCTTGGCACCTGCCTGCCTTGGAATCTCACATCACCTAGTGTGAAATATTATTCACAAAACACCGCAGCCCTGCAGGGATGTGTTCAGTTACAGCCTTTGAAACCTTTGACCTTGCAAACAACATACCATCTATGCAATCTGGAGCCACCTCGAGCCTTTGCTGACTGAATGAGTTTGCTGGGTTGAGGCTGCTGTGAAACAGGCAGAGGAAGGTGATGGGGTGGGGCAGCCGCCCTATAGTGTCCTGCCACAGAGATGATGGTGTGGGGCAGCCACCCCATAGCGTGCTGCCATGGAGATGACAGAATGGGGTAGCCGCCCCATAGCGTTCTGCCATGGAAGGCCCTGGGGAGGGGGAATAAATCGGCAGGACTGGGACTGCTGGGACGTGTGGGAGGACATGGCCATGGGGTGTGCGTTACCTCCCCGTGAAGGTTGCACTTCAAAGCTGGAAGATGTAGGAAATGAATCAGTGAGATAGGCAATGAGGACATCAGCCTTTACTGTGTCCCTGGGGCGTGGAGGGACTAGCCTGGGGGCTCGCTGGTGGCGAACATCTGCAAAGCATTTCGCGGCTGTTTTGTTTGGCGTGGGAGTCCACACGGCATCGCTGGCCTGTCCTACCAGCTGGGCCGGGGCTCACGGTTTCCCTGGCACCGACGTGGCTCTGGACGAGGGTTGGGGCGCCGGGGGGTACCCCAGCCCCGGCCCCCCCAGCCCGACCCCTCTGCCCCTCGCTGCAAACCGCGGGGCTCCCCCCGCCTCCCCCTCGCCGGGCGCCGCCGGGGCCGGGCTGCGAGACAGGGAAGATAAGAGCGGCCCTTGCGTGCTCCGGGGAGCGTCCGTGCGGGGCGGAGGGGGTGTCCTCGGGGGGGCAGGGGGCGATAACAGCCCAGCCTTGGGCTCTCTCGCCGGGAGCGAGCCCGTCGGGGCCGCGCCGCCGGGTGACTCACGGCTCCCGTGACCGGATCGAGCCCCGGGAGAAACGTGCCGGTAGGGGCCGAGCACGGACGCTCTGAGGGAGGACGGGGCGCTGGCAGCAGCCCGGGGGGCGCCGGGGCGGCTCCCCTTCCCCTGCCTTTGGTCCCCGCTGGGCACGCCGAGCGTCTCTCTCGGATAAACCCACCGACCTCGGCTGCCTCGGGTCCGCAATCCGCTCCCCCATCCCCCTCCTCTCTCCTTACGTTCCTCTTTCCCGGCGAGCTCGGGCCGGCAGCGCCTTGCGGAGAGGCGGTGGCGCCCCAGCCTGGCACAAGGTGCCACCCCCTGCCCTCCCCTCGCTGCCTCCTTCCCAGCAACGCGGATCCGCTCGGGAGCGAGCGGTCAGCATCTAACTCGCTCCGAGAGGCTTAAACAAGCCGAGTACCATCCCCACGATAAAAGCGTTGGGTTATTCTGCAACGTGATCTACATCAAAGCCTCGGGGGCTGCCGGCTTAAAAAGATCCAAGATGTTTTCTGACTCCTTATCGTGTCTCTGCTTAGGGGGAGTCATAAATTCCACAGGTCGGACTAACACGCACACGATTCGTCCTTCTTTCGCTCTCCTCGGCCACCAAAGGGCTTTCAAGCAGGCTTTTCTTTTTTCGTTAACCTTGCAAACAAAGCTCCCGGTTCCGTGTCGTTAAGGGGACTGGGGAGGATCCCCCACCCCTTCCCCCCGAGCTTCTCCTAAGTGACAGAAAAGAAAAAATTATTTAAACCGAAGACAATTAGAAATAGAGAAGGTGACCGCATCCCAGGAAGGGTCCCGACAAGCGGGAGCGAGTCGGAGGAGGAGGGATCGCGGGGCGTCCCTTCCCGGGAGTTACGGGGGGTTCTTTGTCCCCGGACGGGGGTCCCCGGGCTGTGCCGCCCCACCCCCCACCCCAGTCCCGGGCCCGAGGCGACGATAAGCGCCGGGTCCGAAGCGAAGAGGCAGCTCCGGAGCCGGGGACCCCGCGGGGACAGGACAGAAGGACAGAAAGATGGCAGGCGGAGCCCTGCCCCCGGCGTCTCTCTCGCAATCGTGGCGCTGGCCTGACACCCCTTGGGGCAGGCGGATCCCCTCAGAAATAATTATTTCAGCTCAAGAAATAAGGCTGAGGGTGAAGGAAAAAGGCAGGGAGCCCGGCATCTGCCCAGGCTGGAGCTGCGGTTGAAATAACCCTTCGGGAAAAATACAAGGAGCGGGTTAAAACGGGGGAAAATATATTTCTCTGCAAACGGTAGCCCTCATCAGGCACTTGTCAGCTTAAGAGGCATTGGGTCGTGCTCAGGATCTAACGAAATAGGGAAAGGAATAAAAAAGAAATTTTTTTTTAAGTGGGGGAGAGGTGAACCCAAACCAAAACCAACCAAAGCACCAAAACAAACCGAAGGAAGCGGCGAGGGAAGCTCCGATCTCGAGGTCCTCTTTCCCCTCCCGGGCTCGGATGGGGCCGTGGCGAAGCCCCGAGACGGAGGCAGCGAAGGAGCGAGGCGGCTGCCAGGGCCGGCTGAGGAAAACTCTGGCCCTGGTCGCCCCTTCCAGGACTGCAGGGAGAAAAGATGGGAATCCCAGTTGAGTGCATATCCCCTCTCCCTAATCCCGATGGCTGCTGGATCAAAAATAATAAAATCCTGCCCCAGTCTTAAGAAAGAGAGCTCGAAGAGCTCCCGGCTCGGGGTGTGTGCGGCTTAGGATCCCTCTTATTTTAAGGCCAGAGGGCACCGGGATCAGAGCGTTCTCCGCCCCAGACGGCCGGTCCGTGCGGCGGGACGGGAGCTGGCGGGGCTCTGCCGTGGGGGATGCTCCCCAGCATCCATCCTCGAGGACCGCGGGCCGTGGGGGACGGCTGGCAGGGCCCGGATTCCCCTGTCCTCCCCGTGCTCGGGGGCAGCTGGGATCACCATCTGACGGGCAAAGACGGAGTCCCGGGGCTCTCAGCCATCCCCGCGGCCGGCAGCCGTCGGGTCTCACCCCAAAGCGCTGCCACCTGCCTGCCAGGGATTCACGGATGGAGCCTCAGGCACCGAACGGGGCTGGTCCGGGGTTCGCCAGGGTTTTGATGAGTTTTAATACAATACGTTTAGAGTTTTGTCGATTTAACGGCCCCTTCCTCCGTTTATGGCATCATCACATTCACACCCGCACGGATGGGCCGTGTCAGTGCTTATCGGGACAGGCGATTACACTGCAGGGACGCAGCGTTTCTTTTCCAGAGCAACATTTCAGTTTCCTGCGGCAGAGAGCGCCGGGGGCCGCCAGCCCCGCTCCCTCTCCCCGTTAATCCACCCGCAGGGACGGTGGGAACGGGCAGCAGAGACAGATATTCCCCCCCGGAGAAGACGGCTGGCAGGCGTCCCGCATCCCTGCTGTTGCGCTGATGCTGTCGTAGGGTCGCAACTCCAGCCGACAGCGACAGCCTGTCAGCGACAAGTGATGGTGTAGTGGCCGTGGGTAGAGTGTGGGCTCCCCGTTACTCGCAAACGGGCTCCGAGGTCTCTTCCCCGGGAGCGATGCTCCATCCTTCCCCACTGGAGCGCTCCGGTCCCCGAGGGCCACCGGCACCAGACCCTGTCGGATCCCTCGGGAGTCGTCGCTGGGATCAGTCCCACCCCAGTTAAAGCAAAGCTCCGCACCCAAGGGTCCGCTGGAAGGGAACAAAAGGCAGGGAGATTCTCGAAGAGTGCGGATCGGGAGATTTGCCTCTGCAGATCTGAAATAATAGAATCATAGAATCACCAGGTTGGAAGAGACCCACCGGATCACCGAGTNTGAGAAATGTGCCCTCGGCTGCAAAACGCCCCGTCCCGGTGACCTAGGGAGGGACACCGTTCGCTCTGCAGAGCAGCTACCCCCGGGGAAAGAAAAATACCCCTGAGATACGACCTCCCGCATGTCCCCACGAAAGATCCGGGACACGAGAAGCCGGGATAACGCGGGGGACGTGCAGGATCCCGGCAGGACCCAGCTGCAGGAGCCCCGGGCTCCCGGGAGAACCGGCAGGGACGGCGAACCGTGCTGGGAAAACAGGGGGACCCTCCCGTCCCCATCCTTTTTTTTTTTTCTCAGCAGCTGAAAGGTTTCCTCGCTGTGTCATGGGAAAAGATGCGAATATGCAAACGTCGCCTGGCATTGTCCCCGCTCAGGGTGAAAAGTTAAAGCATAAAAGGGACGGGGGGGAAACTGCGAGGGGGTCGCCTCTTCAAAGGGGGCTGGCTGGGCCGGGGGAGCCGGCTGCCACTCTCCCGGGAGCCGCCCTTCCAGGGCAGCATTTCCAGCGGGTTTCCAAGGCGCCGGGGTGGGAAAAAAAAAAAAAAGACTGCGTAGCCTTCGAGTTCCCCGCGGGATCGGCCAAGCGAGGGAATATCCCTCCGGGGTGGTGAGCTCCCCGGAGTCGGTGCTCGGGTCCCTGCGGGAGGAGGGATGCTCAAGCAGACAATGGAAGGAGCAGAGGGGTTTTTAAGCAAAGGTGCCCCCAGCTCTTGTCCGTTCTCGGCATCGGGGCCCTGGCTGAGACGGGAGGGCTGGGCAGGGCCTGACTTTGAAGCTCTGCGGGCACTGAGGGCGAAGGAGGCAGCTCCCGCGGAGGGGGGGGCGGGGGTGTCTCCTCTTACCTCTCCTTCATCGCCCGTGACCGAGCGGGAGCTGGTGGGAAGCGCGTTAGGATAAGCAGGAGGCCGTCGCGGTGGGGTTTGTCGCTTAAAAAAAAAAACCCACGACGAAA
>WAAB01022464.1:28389-50762 GCA_013389865.1 Piaya cayana
CTCCCCGCCCCGGGGAGCCCCGAGCAGCATGCGGAGAGCGGCCGGGCGCCCGCCAGCATGTACGTGAGTTACCTGCTGGACAAGGACGGGCCCATGTACCCCGGCCCGGGGCGCCACTCGGCGGGGCTCAACCTGGCGGCGCAGAACTTCGTGGGCGCCCCGCAGTACGCGGACTACGGCGGGTACCACGCGAACCTCGAGGGCGGGCAGTCCCCCGGCCCCGCGTGGCCCGCGCCCTACGCCGCCCCGCTCCGCGACGAATGGGGCGCCTACGGCCAGGCCGCCCCGCCGCCCGCCGTCCACGGCCTCAACGGAGGCTCCCCCGCCGTGGCTTACGGCCCCGCCGAGTACCACCCGCACCACCCCCCGCACGCCCACCACCACCACCACCCCGGCCCCGCGCCCCACTGCTCCGCGGGGGCCCTGCAGCCGCTCGGCAACGCCGCCCCCGAGCCGCTCTCCCCCGGCGGGCAGCGCCGCGGCCTCTGCGACTGGATGAGGAAACCGGCGCAGCCCCCGCTCAGCAGCCAAGGTAAGAGCGGGACCGGGACGGGGGGACGGGGCTCCCGGGGCGGCGGCGGCACACACACACACACCCCTCACGAGGGTTGCGGCGAGGGTAAAGCAAATGAACGGGCCCTCTCGAGGGTTCCAGCGGGTGTGAAGTACCCGAAAGAGCAATCCTGAAGGTTTCAGCGGGGGTAAAGCAAATGAACGGGCCCTCTCGAGGGTTCCAGCGGGGGTGAAGCACCTGAACGAGCCCTCACGAAGGTTCCAGCGGGGGTAAAGCACCCGAAACGAGCCCTCCTGAGGGCTGTGGCGGGGGTAAAGCAAACGAAATAAGCCCTTCCGAGGGTTTCAGCGAGGATAAAGCACCCGAACGGGCCCCCTCAAGGATTCCAGTGGGGGTAAAGCACCCGAAAGGAGCCCTCCTGAGGGTTCCAACGGGGGTAAAGCAAACGAATGAGCCCTTCCAAGGGTTCCAGCGGGTATGAAGTTCCCGAAGGGCTGCGGCTGCCTGGCTCAGTCGGGAGCGCTGCTGGACCCGCCGGCCCCGCCGCCCTCCTTCGGGGAGCAGCCGGTGCAGGTCCCGGCGGTGCCTCGGGGATGTGGAGCGGCCCGGGATCCCGAGCAAACGCCGGCTCTTCCTCCCGCTGCTCTGCTCTCCCGCTTATAGCCACTTAGAAGATTTTTATAACCAATTATAGTCATATAAATCATCGGCCGGTGTCGCTCCGCATTTGTTTCTGAGTCACTGGGCGCTCACCCTTCGTTAAGGTCTCCGTGCAGCCCGAGCGGCCGTCACCGACCCCCGCGGGCTGAACCGCCGGTGGGACCGGGGGGTGCGAGGGCAGCCCCCTCACACACACACACACACACACACACACACACACGCTCGGTGCCGGGAGGCCGCCGTGGCGGGCAGGACGGGCCGGACCGAGCCCGGCGCCGCGTCCCCTTGTGATGTTAATAACCCCGCAGACCCTCTCTTTTATTCCCACCCCCCGCATCGGGGGACATACGTGTCTCCCTGCTTTTCTATAAGTTTTCCACGACTGTTGTGCCTTTTTTTCCTTTACTATTTTATTTTGGGGCCTTTTTGGATTTTTTTTGGTTTTGTTTTTTAATTTTAGATATAGTGGCTGAGGGAAAAATGGGCTTCGACTTCCGCGGTAAATAGCTACTTCCAGCACCTGAAGGGGCTACAAGAAAGCTGGGGAGGGGCTGTTCACAAAGGCTTGTGGTGATAGGACAAGGGGCAGTGGGTACAAACTGGAGAGGGGCAGATTTAGGCTAGACATAAGGAAGAATTTCTTCACCATGAGGGCGGTGGGCGCTGGCACAGGTTGCCTGGGGAAGCTGTGGCTGCCCCATCCCTGGAGGTGTTCANTTGGAGCCGGATAATTTTTGTGGTCCCTTCCAATCCGAACTATTCTATGACTTTATGATTCTGGCATTCCTCTCTCATTCCCTGCCCTGCTCCGCGGGGGCTGGGGGTCCCGGGAGAGCCGGGCGCTGGCACCGTCTGTGCCCCGGGTGGCGGTGGCACCGGAGCTCTCGCAGCCCCTTCCCACAGCGCCCGCGGTGTTCCCACAGTTCGGGCTTGTGCGGTGCTGGCCGGTCCCTTGTCTTCATTCAAATTCTGCCTTTGGAACCAGTGTTTATGTTAATGTGCGGGGCTGGGGGGATGAAAGCGCCTGCCGCCATTTGTTCAGTAGTGGTAATTCAAACAGAATGTGGCTGTCATTAAGGCTTTGAGAAGGGTTTTTCTTTGATAAGATCTCCTTGTCCTGCATTGTTTGGGATTGTGTTCCCTATTCACCGGCTCTGGGGAGTTTTCTGTGATCAGGCTTGTATCTTTACAGGGTGCTTTTGTTGTGGTTTGCAGAGAGTTTACCTGAACAAAGTCAGCCTGCTAGCCATGAAGCACCTTGGGGGCAGAGGCTCCCCGCCTCGGCTCCCTGGGGAACGGGAGGGCCAGGGGCACAACCAGTTGAACCAGAAACTCTCGGGAGAAAGGAGCTCAGCGGCCGCGGCGGCCGAATTTCCTCTGGTTTCTTTTTCCGGGTATTTTTTTGTGTGTGGGTGGGTGGGTTTGCGGGTTTTTTTGTTTGGTTTTTTTTTTTTTAATCACTGAAGTCGCACGTCACACTTCCAGGGTCACCGAGAAGTGCCTTTAGTCTTTGCCCCGATAGCAGCGGCCGCGCTAGAAGCGGGAGGAGTCGGGCTGGAGCCCCTCGACGGGCGCTCGTGGTTCTCCGCGCTCCTTCGGTCTTTCTCGTTTAGCAACCAAGCAGCGAGGCCCTGGAGGACTTTTTCCTCCCTCCCCCACACTTTTTTTCCTTTCTCTCTGTAAAACGTTTGCTCTCGGTAGGAAAGGCAAAGCGCAACCGAAAGCCAACAGCAAGTTCACGATCGAGGTGCCCCAAGCTCAACGCGGGGCTGAAAACCAGAGCCCAGAGCTCCCCTCGCCGCCGGGCACCCTGAGGCCTCCCGAGCCCGAGGAGCTGTGCAGCTGCTCCCTCTCCTCTGTTTGCTCGGGAAAGCCCCAGGCAGGGCAGGCAGAAAGTTGGGCTGGCCTGATCCTGCTCGCCCCGCACCCGCAGAGAGGAAATCCAGGCTCCACGCAGCCCCTTTGGCTTTGGCTCGCCCAACCAGGCTTTGTTCTCCGCAGTTAAAACCAGGACGAAAGACAAATACCGCGTCGTGTACACCGACCACCAGCGGCTGGAGCTGGAGAAGGAGTTTCACTACAGCCGCTACATCACCATCCGGAGGAAAGCGGAGCTGGCGTCCAACCTGGGGCTGTCAGAGAGGCAGGTCTGTCCCGCGAGAGGGACCTCTCACGCCCGCCGCCTGTGGCTGGGATGTGCGGGGCTGGGACGCGCGAGGCTGGGATGCGCAGGGTCGAGATGCTCGGGATTGGGATGCGCGGGGCAGGGATGAGCGGGGTTGGGATGTTCGCGGCTGGTATGTGCAGGGCTGCGATGCGCGGGGCTGGAATACGCGGGGCTGGAATGCGCGGAGCTGGGATACACGGGGCTAGGATTTGCGGTGTCGGGATGCGCGGGGCTGGGAGGTGAGGGGCCGAGATGCGTGGGGCTTGGATGCACGGGAGAAGGATGCGCTGGTGCGGGACGGCTGGTGGAAACACCCCTCTGATTCCCCTCTCCCCTCCCCTGCAGGTGAAAATCTGGTTCCAGAACAGACGGGCGAAGGAGAGGAAGATCAACAAGAAGAAGCTGCAGCAGGCGCAGCCGGGGGGCGCGGAGCCGCTCAGCCCCGGGGCACCGCTGCAGGGTCCCCCCGCGGGGGCGGCCGCCGCAGGGCTTGTAGCCGCCGCCCCGCAGTGACAGCGGCCGGGGACCCGCAGGGACTGCTGGAGGTGGGGGCACAGCCGCGGGGCTGGGCCGGGGAGGCACAGGGGAGCCAGCCCCCCAGCCCATGCACTACATCGCCCCGCGGGGCCGGCCGTGTGTACAGGTGTACAGTCTATGTGTCTCGTCGTTCGGGGGAAGCGTGGCCGTCGCTTTATTATTATTATTAATATTATTATGTCTGGGTGGTTTTTTTTACCCTGGAGTTTGTTAGGTAAAAGGAGGGCACTGCCTGCCAGCCACGCCCCCTCGTGAATCTCAGGGATTGGTCCGAAATAATGTTGGGCTAACAATGAATTTTAACAAGAAAACAAAAATTAAAGCACATTTTTTTATTATTTTATATTTTATTTTGTTTGGTTTTTTCCTTGTAAACAAAAATACGTAAAATGTTCATCCTGCCCTAGGGGCCAGGGCAGAGAAGATAAAGCGCTGTTTAAACGTTCAGAAATGAATTGCTTAACGTTAGACACTTGTAAAAGAGCTCATAAATCCAGTGCTGATAGTCATCTGGCCAGATTTATTAGCCACAGTGAAGAGAAATTGGAAGAACAAAGTCTCTGAAAAAAAGTATCCTATCATGCTGGCCTGAGGAGCCTTGCTTTTGTCCACAGAGTACTACTGCACAGTGGTGACATTCTATAATGCCCTGTCATTTATATTATGTGATGTTTCTCTCCTCCTTATAACTTCAGGCTTGTTTGGTGTTTTTGACCAGTTAACTCCCAGAATTCTCCTTGGTTTTATCAGCTTTACTTAGGCTTCTTCACAGCTCCATCACAAGCAGAAATCCTTGGAGGAGCCCTGTGCTGTCCCACAGCCCACCCCGCACAGGCAGTGGCCTATTTCCACATGCTGGCTAGATGGTGGGGACCAGGACAGAGATGCCAAACAACTCATCTAGCTAGAGATGGAAACAAGGAAAGTCCAGCTGACTGGCCGAATGAGTGTGGATGTTTGTGTGTGTTTTTCTTATTTACAGGTGGGAGAGACCCCACTGAGAAGAGAGACCACGCAGTCGTGTTGGGCTGGCCACACTACAACCAATGCCCAGGGCTGCATATGAGACCAGCTCATATGGGCCTGGGTCCCAGCAGGGATGGGAGAACTGTCCAGCCTCAAATATGTTACACAGGTTTCTGACTTTTCCTGCATTTGACCCCATGTTTTTCCTTTTTTCTCAACAAGTTTATTTAAGATACTCTATTTGCCTTCTTTGGGGCACTTTGTTTTTCTTCTTGCTGACCCTGTTTTCATGTCTTTGCTGAAAGCCAAAGACAAATGCCAATAGGATTTGCAGGACTGCATGGGGAGTATTGGTTTACCAGGGCCTGGCTCCATGGATGTGATAGATCTTTCTGTCTGGGAGAGCTGGAGGAAATGGTGAGAACCAGCCTCAAAACCTCCAAGCTGCGTTTTGGCCGCATGTAGCTGGGCAGCAGCTGGAGACCTGGGGCTCCTGCACCTGGGGGAAGATGATGATGGGAGGCAGTACCTCCAGTGCAGGGAACCTGTTTGATTTTCTACCTGGTGTGTAGTCTCTGTAGTCTTTTACTCAGCACTGATGTAGTTTCTATAGTCTCTTACTCATCACTGGTGAGACAGCTCCTTGAATACTGTGTTCAGTTGTGGGCCCCTCCCCACAAGAAGGATGTTGAGGCTCTGGAGTGAGTCCAGAGAAGAGCAACGAAGGTGGTGAAGGGGCTGGAGAACAGGCCTTATGAGGAACAGCTAAGAGAGCTGAGGTTGTTTAGCCTGGAGAAGAGGAGGCTGAGGGGAGACCTCATTGCTCTCTATAACTACCTGAAAAGAGTTGTGGAGAGGAGGGNCAGGAGACATGGGTGCAGCACCTAGACAATTGTGGTTGTTGCGTGTGGGCTTGACACACACCACGTCCTTCTGGGTCCAATGTCCATTGCTTGGTCTGAACTAGAAGGAGTCAGGAACCAGATCCATCCTTCTTTGCCTCTAAAGGGTCCCTGGAACTTTCTGGAGGAGCTGCTTCCCTGGGGACACCTACAGCTAAGCAGCACCAGCCTTAACACCAGAAGAGAGCAGTTGCACCAGGCATGGCCAAGTTAGAAGGGCTTTGCAGGCATCGTGACCTTCTTCCTCTCTGCTGTCCCCAAGAGGGCATGAGGGCCCCTGCGTGGGAGCAGCCACGATGGCAGGTGGGGCGTGGGCAGCCCCAGGCAGTGCCATCCCCTCGAGGGTGCCCTCTGCCACTCAGGGCCACCCCCACCGCATTGATCCCTGGCCCGGCTGCTGCCCGAAATGCTCCGCGTTGCTGCGATACGCCTGTCAATAAAACCTGTTTGGATTGTGGAGCAGAGCGCAAGGTTTGTTTGTTTAGTGGTTAGAGGTTCAAAAGTCGGCATTGTCCCACTGCAAACGAGCTCAAGTTTTTTCTCCCTAAGGAAAAGCTGGCTGCAGTGAGAGGGAAGGAGAGATATCGGTGGGCCCTTTTATTTGCTTCCAGGAATAATTAATGGCAGCACACACAAAAAAAAGATGACTGCAGAGTTATGAAAGGCCATCAATAAGTAAATTAATCACGAAGGATCTAGAGGTGTAAGAGATGCTGCTTGGTGTGGTTTTGCTGGCTTTTCTCTCTGCCCATGGGACTGGGGAAGCACAGGACAGGCAGAGCCCAGGGCTCCTCAGCAAAATGGTGGCACGTGAGCCACTCCCAACAGTAGCCTGGGCACAGCCACATTTGAGACAGCTCCTGTAGCCCTTCAGCAATGTGCTCCTGGTTGCTTTTCATGCTGAAAGTATTACAATTTTTCTTTATTGCATCTAGGAATTTTGAGAGAATGCCCTTCTTGAGGTGATCTGCTTGAAGTTCACGGAAGTTTCATGTCTCAAAAAAATTCATTAGAGACATATGAACAAGCCCAACACATTTTAAACATCTCCATTACAGGTGTCTTCCCCTTTTTGACATTGATTGTTAGTTTTCTGAGCTCCCCTCAAATTTTTCACTACGGCAATGCAGAACTTGTATTGCTCTGTGTGAAAAGGAACCTACCAAGCAAATTATGTCCACACCCAGTTTCCCACATTTTCCCCCTCCCATCCTCAAACAAATAAACCGCCAACCTTCCGGCTTCCTTTATATTCCTCAGGTACCATAAAGGAGTGTTAAAAGGCACAAACTGGATATCTTGTTTATTTGGGAGGAATATTTACAGGCACCTGGACCAGTCCAGTGACTGGACCATGACACTGACCCGGAAGCATTATTTGGGAGAAGTGAGCTGGTTGTGGTGACCCCCTGCTGAATACACGGGGGTTTTCACTCCTCACACATCTCCCCACTGTCCTACAGCAGTGAGCCAAGCCAGATTGGTGGGGCAATGGTGGGTCAAAGTCCCCACACCATGCCTCCCTAGCAGGGGCTGGAGTGGCTGTTCTTGGAGAGCCTCTGCCTAGGCTGGGTAAAATCCAGAAAAACAGAAGGTTTAGTCCCAGAACTGCAGGATGGCAGAGAGTGAAATTAGACCCCAGCTTTCCCTCTCTTGGCAGATTTTCCTGCTCCTATCAATGAACAACAAGAAAGCACCTAGGATTCCTTCTGTTGGCTTAGCTCTTATCCAAATATAAGTTTCTCAATAAAGCTGGGGGGAGGGGCAAGAAATTACTATAGAATCATAGAATAGTTAGGGTTGGAAGGGACCTTAAAGACAGAGCTATGTACTGAAGTTTAGAGCAGTTACAGATGAAAGCAAAAGTTGAGCTGATGCCAAAGAAATAGTGCTGGAGGCCTTCCAGAAGCAAACAGCTTGTAAGTTGTAAGGAAAGTCAGCAGGACATGAGTCTGCCAAGGGCTTATGCAGCTGCACAGGCATCTCAGTAAGAAAACAAGGCCATCTTGGCATGAAAGGGTAAGGGATGGGTGGCCTGATTCAGCAGAGGACAAGTGCCAGGGAGGTGCATGCAAGACCCACAGGAAAAGCCCAGGAAGATCCTTAGCAAAACAGCTCAATTTACTGGGTGAAAACCATGGCAGAGAAGTGTCAGGCACATCTGGGCACAAATGGGGACAAACTCTTCTGGAAGCCTTAGCAGCCCTCTGAGTTTTTCTCTAGCTCCTTGGTGGAGTGGGACATTCCCCCCCTCCTCCCTGAAGAGGAGGGGCTGCTTCCTTCTCACCTGTGTGCATGATCTGCTGTGACTTGGGCCAACACAGTTTCTTCTAATTAATGTCTCAGCTTCTGCAGCGCCCCCAGCACCATTCTTAGGTTTTGACTCTTTCAGAAATCAAACTTACCTTCCTTCAAAGGCAGGGAAGACATTTGCTTGCAAAAGGACAGGAAAAATTTTAGCTATTCACTAAAACAAATAATTTGTTGCCAGGAGACTGGAGTCAGAGACCTGGGAATTCGTTTCTAGTTCTGTCTTTCTAAATTGCAGTATCATCTATTTTGGGGCAATACCCACTGGATCCCCCTGAAGATGGTTTCAAAGTATGAGAAGTATGGGAAAAAGAGAAGAAGAAAACTCACAGATTATTCTTATGTCATGTTCACATGAATGTCTAGATACAGATCTGTGGTATCCAGTAGGCCTGAGTCCAGTTAACCGTTGGCAAGATTACAGGTAACAGGAATAATTTTCCTCTGTTCCTAATTTCCTTTAATTGTAATAATATCTAACCTAATGTAATATCTAATGTAATCTATCTATCTATAATAGATAATCTATCTGCTGTAATATCTAAACTATCAATCAAGGTAGAGGTTTTGATTCAATTCCAAAGTTCTCTGTGCTTCATAGAATGATTGAATGGTTTAGGTTGGAAGGGACCTCTATAGATCATCAAATCCACCCTCCCTGCAGTAGGCAGGGTCATCTTCACCCAAACCAGGTTGCTCAGACCCCCATCCAACCTAGCCCTGAAT
Organism: Piaya cayana; assembly: GCA_013389865.1. Classification (NCBI taxonomy): domain Eukaryota; kingdom Metazoa; phylum Chordata; class Aves; order Cuculiformes; family Coccyzidae; genus Piaya; species Piaya cayana. Next base: position 37,172 of record WAAB01022464.1, read on the forward strand.
GTTCACAGGAATGGAGCTTCTGCCACCTCTCTTGGCAACCCGTGCCAGTGTTTCACTACCCCCACCATAACAAATTTCTTCCTGAAATCTAGCCTGAATCCATTCTCCTTTAGTTTAAACTTCTAACTGTTCATTTCTATCCTGCTGATCCTTAGTGTTTGAGCTGGACTGAAGCCAACTAAACAGATGCCAAGTATAACATCTGGACTCATTATCTGCCTCACAGCACTCCTGTACCCAGCCATAGCAGGCAGGGTAGGAAAGCACTCTTCCAAAGCAAAGAACAAGCCAAACAGAGTACACGGACCTGTCCTGCTCTCAGCATTCCTCTTCCCTTAGTCAGCCAGGTATTTTTTTGGCAGCTGTCGCAAGTTCTTGTATTCTCCTTTTGAGTCAGATCCTGTTCCCCTGACATGCCTTGTTGCCTTCCACGGAGTCACAGCCTATCTTGCAGGTAACTTGTGCAGAGCCAAAGACCTTTGTGAGAGAAAAGCTGCCTTATCTCCAGCATTCTTTGGAATGGGATGCTTCTTGCTGCAGAACATCCCTTCCTCTGCAGGCGAATAAGACAAGCTTTCAGTCCTGGAAACCTGAGATTTCTTGCGGTCTAATTTTTTCATGCCATGATATATCAAAGCAAATAGACCAATCTCTTACCGCTACAAGACATGCTTGCTCCCTTGCCTCCCTGAGTGACAGCAGAAAGGCCACTTAGGGCTTCCAGCAGGTCCTTGTTGTAAGCAAAACGTTGAAGAACATCCTGCTGCACAACTCAGACCTTGGAAACCCTGAGCATGATTCAGGGCCCTCCGTATCAGCTGGATCTCAGTGTTTTGAAGATTACAACTCTGCATTTAGGCATCTCAGGTGAAAGATGGCAAGACATGGATGCCAGAGGCCTTAGGAGCCTCCAAAGGAATTTAAGCTCCTAAATTAAGCAGGAGTCAAAAAGCACTAACACCTGAGATTTTTCTTTCTTTTCCCATAGTTTGAACATGAGCCAATCATTCTCATGGAGATTGTCAGAAGTGATATAAAGGGCTGTGTAACAGTTAACTGTTGAGGTTGCTTTAAAGATAACTCAAGCTTTCAATTACATTTTAGGGAAATTCCAGTACTCACCTAATCTAGGGAATTTTTTTTTCAGAGTCACACAGAATTACAGAATCATTAGGTTGGAAAAGACCCATTGGATCATCAAGTCAAACCATTCCTATCAATCACTAAACCACGGCCCTCAGCTGTTTTTGTTGTTATTTTTAAGATTCAAGAATACAAGAGGGAATTTACCTTAGCTCTCAGTGCACATCACCTCCTATCAGCAATACCAAAGAATTTTTGTTCTACTTTGAAATATAAATGTGCTGCTTTATGAATCATAAATTGCGATAATGGAAAAAACCAAACCACTCATTTTAATATATAGTAGGTGCGCTATATTGTTTCTGTGGCAACAGTGTTCATTTTTAGATCTAATTTGATCGTCATTAAGATACTTATATGCATCTACAGATGAAAAGGTAGCCACTGTGAGCTTAGAAGGGGTCTCTAACACACAACTACTTCCAAGAATGTAGTGACTCAGAAGAAAAAGTGACTTAGTCTTATCAAAAGTGTATTTCTTCCTCCAGGACATCAGTCTGGAAACATAATCCTTTTTCTATTGCCAGTGACATCCTGCTCTTCCAGAGCCAGAGCAGGACTTCTGTCCTCTCTTTAGTACTCAGTTACTCCCTTGCCAAACTCCCATTACTACTCCAAGGGTGTTTTCCATCCTCAGAGGCTTGGCCCCTGCCGACAGACTCCTGATGATAAAACATGCCGTATGTTATCTCTTTGCCTGTGGGCACATGCTTCTGAACTGCAGCAGCAAAACAGCCTTGACACTAGTCCATCAAAAGCAGCTGCCTGAGCAGGGGCAGCCCGGGCTGACACAGTGAGGGCTCAGCAGTGCCAGCGAAGTCCGTGGTGGTCCAGAGGCTAAAGTGATTCAGCCTCCTTGTGTGCATGTCCCACCATGACCACCTGGAAACCCAACTCCTTCCACTTTTGGCCCAGGAAAGTGATCCTATATCTCCCCTGAGCCAGCAGCTGCCATCACACGGGTATCCTGGTACCAGCTTCTTGTGCATAAGGCAGCAAAATTCAAGTTTAGAATGAGAAAGAAAAGGCAAGAAAGAGTTTTCCTCTCTCAGATATAAGGAGTGAGGCCACTTCAGCAGCAGGAAGGGAAAGAGCTGGAGCTGCAGTGCCAAGCGTCCCTGAGGGAAGGGGAATGTCCAGCCCCCTGGTCTGGCAGCTGCCTGTGCCCTGTGAAGTCCCTACAGCCAGTAGGAAGCCCAGACCAGTCTGTGATCTGTTTTTAGGTCCAGAGCAGAGAGATCATGCGGAGAGGGGCATAAGTAAATGCACCATGGCATCTTTAAGAGGCTACAAAGATAGAGAAGAGTGACACCTCAGTAGCTGCTGCTCCTTTCCAGCTGGCTCCAGCTGGGTGTGCCACCAGTCTGCTCAGCCCATGAGTCTCTTCCTCCTAGCCAAGGGAAAAGCAAGGGCTGATGTGAATTGTTAGGAGCACGTCAGCATAAATCAATGACTCATTCTGGACAAATCAGCAGTGCAGTTTTATCTGGCTTAAAATATTCTATGTTTAAACTCATTCAGTATATTTCTTTGTGAGCATCACACACTATGCTGTTTCATGGAAGACATGAGACCTTGGTTTCTCCCAAATTGGCACACACCTCCCCACAGCAATGCTCTTCAAATTCAAGTCAGTCCTGGTTTAGAGGCTCTCAGACTGGCTCCCAGCTGTGCACTCCTTTGACACCCTGCAGCATCAAAACTCAAGAGCAGAGTACTCATCTTACAAAGTTCAGCTCAGTATAGGGGCACCTCTTCACTCTAATGGAGATTTTCTGAAGTTATCCGAGATGATAGGGAGGGAGGGGAGGGAGGAAGGAAGGGAGGGAGGAAGGGAGGGAGGAAGGGAGGGAGGAAGGGAGGAAGGAAGGGAGGAAGGGAGGGAGGAAGGGAGGAAGGGAGGGAGGAAGGGAGGAAGGGAGGAAGGGAGGAAGGGAGGAAGGGAGGAAGGGAGGAAGGGAGGAAGGGAGGAAGGGAGGAAGGGAGGGATGCCGCGCGCGGCCGGCAGGTGGCAGTGTCGTCACGGAGCCTCAGCCCCGTCACGCGGGCGGGTCCCGCCATCCCTCCCTCCTTCAGCCTGACCCCTCGGGGCTGAAGTAGGAACCACTGTCTGTCCCCAGGGCTTGTGCCGCCGGGGTCAGCAGGAGGAGTTCGGAAACCGGTCAGCACCCGTTTCCCACCGAGAGGCCTGCTGGCCGTGAGCGGTGTGGTGGGTCACAGCTTGTCCTCCTCCTTTCGTAGTTTCTTCCCCGGCTTTCTTCAAATACTTGTTGCTGCTGCAACAAAGACATCTATGGCACCATGTGGAGAGCCGTGGTGGCACTGCAGAAAGCCATCGTATGTACTACATAAACCATGCCTGAATAGCTGAACAAATCCTTCCTCCTCACTTTTCTGTCATCGGTTCTCCACACAAATTCTACCCCAGTACACTCCTTCACAGCTGCTTTCTGAAAGTCTGGTCCAAAGCCCGTTCAAATCAATCCCATTGGCTGCAGTCAGCTTTGGGCCACGGCCTAGATATCCTTTGCTTGCTCTGCCTACCTGGAGTCTCTCCTTCATCAAATTTCCCTTAATCTCATTTTGTTCAGGTTGCCCCTCTACACTGTGTGAGTGATGGCTTCAGAGAGCATATTGGGACTTAGCAGGAGCCACCTAAGAGACAGCAGAAGATGCAGAGATTACTGGCAAAGGGGGGTGTCTCCTGAAGTGTCAGCAGTGAAATGAAGATGGCCACAGCCAAGGTATCCTGGGCCTCAAAAGGAAACTTAAGCAAAGCAAGAAAGTTCTTCAGTGGGACAAGGCATGAGGCTGACAGTGAGAAGAGCATTGAACTAGTACTTGCCCTAAGTAAATGACTGTCGTACCCTAGTTTCAAACAGGCTAGTACTGGTGAACGCATGTGAAGATAATGGCAAGGGAACTCCTCAAAAGTGGAACTGGAGCATTTCCGAGGACCCCAAGCCATCCACTCCATCCACATCCCCTCTTGCTGCTGCTGCCCTCCCACAATAGTTCCAGAACAGCTCTCCCCTCTGCAGGCATGCCCTTGTTTCTAAAACTTATTGTATTCTCTCTCAATCTCCTTTTATAGTCAAATTTAAATATAAGCTTCTCAGAGAAACGCTGCCTTCTCCCTCAGTGGTCTGCAATACAGGATAAGCCTTAGAGTCCTTTTTAAAGCTGAATATATAAAGAAATGTTGGAAGTACAGCATCAAGGCTGTATACACAAATGCTTAGAAAACAGGACTTGCAAGGATCAAGCTTGTGTGAGCAGCCTTCAGTTTCTTCTCATACACATGGGCTTGAGACCCCCTCCTGAGTGAAATAGTTTCAGCTTCTCCCTCAGAGTCCCTGTGCAGAGGCTGCATTAGGGAAACTCAAGGCTGGATAGTGAACGTCCCCCTTCCCCGGTCTCACTTCCTAGAAGGAGCTCTGAGGGCACCTGATGTGTTCACCCACCTCTTATTTTCTCCTATGACTTCATCCCTAAGTAAAAGACTGTCTGTGCCAGAAATGTGACTAACATCCAGCAATGGAGTTAAGAGGGGTTAGAGGAACTGAAATGCCCTCCAAGCACTTCACAAGGTGTCAGGTCACTTTCCTCAGGTTTTGTTCCCTTTCTTCACTCTTCCAATGCCCATGCTACATCCGCGGTCCCATGGGTTGCACTCCTCTGATGCCCTGCCAGCCTCTTCCAGGCCCCCAGATACTGCAGGAGCGCTCAGCTCTTGCTTTGTGTCAAAGCAGATACAAGAGCAGAGTGAGTTGTTTCTGAAAATGGACAGGGTGGCACTTTTTGCAGGATGCTGAGTATTTTGTTCATTTAGATTAGTGAGCTGAGCTGTGTCATCCAGTTGCTTCATGTTTAGTACAGAAACAGCAAGCAGAAGGGAGAACTTCAGATTAATGGGACAAGCCACTGCCCCTTCAGACTGGGATGCAATGGCTTTCTGGCTCCTTTTCCATCAGTGCTTCCCACTTTGCCTTTGCCCGAGAGTTACTCTATCTGCATCATTGCTTTGTGCCCTATGCTTCATTCCATGTAGCCCTGAAGGAGAGAAGGACTTGAAAGGAAATTGTGCCTCTTCTCTTCCTTCTTGCCACTATCCTGTCTTCCAGCCCCAGCTCCTTCCCTATGCCATGGAGGGAAGTGCTGTCTCTCCAGTTGGTCTCCCCCTGGACAGCTTTTAGCTTCTGCTGCATCCTCTTTCATCTCCTACTTCAGTTTCCATAACCAGGCACAGAGCCTGCCTGGCATTGCACAAGCATGCAGGAGAAACACATCTCCCTTGATTTGATCTCACCAAATTGTTGTCATGGCCTGCAGGTGCCAGCTTGCTTCTTTCTTGATCCTGACCTTGACCTGTAACAGCTCTCACCATACTGAGACTCCCTATCCCTCCTCTCCCCAGTGTCTGCAAGTTTACAACTAGTGAAGAATGAAGCCCTGATGTATCTAGTTGGCCACATTTGGAGAAGAAGCATGGACACTGAGATTTTCCGAAAAGCTAATGCTGCTGACAACCCTCTGCCATCTAATTGCTGGGACTCCACTGGGCGGACAGGATTTTTCATATTTTCCATGAGCAGCACTGGTGTGTGGCTTACCTCACTTCTCAGGCCCCAGCTGAGAGGATGGGATAAAATCAGGTATAGGAGCTAATGGGACTTTGCTGGAGCAGGACATAAATCTGCCAGCCCAAATAGATTTTTATCTCCCACATTTCTGCAGTTTTCCTGACAATTTCCAGTGCCTACATCTAAAGGAATTGGGGTGATTTTTCCTAGGAACTGTGAGGCAGCTCTATGAGATGTTTTACCAAAAATAGCTATATTTATTGCCCTGAGCAATCTGGATTGTGTGTACCTGATCTGTACTGACCTGGGACAGTTGGAATAAGCCCCACACCTAACAGTGAATAAACACCAGTGCAGAGAAACTGCAAGAAATGGGAATCCCTGGTGGAATCCCGACACTTTCCCTTAGTGTACAAAGCAGGAGGAATGTGGAGACAGGGAGCAAACTCCATCACATCACAAGGGGGAATTAAGCTCCAGCAGGAAAGGTGCAAGCTGCAGTTAACAGTTAAGTAAAACACATAAAGCACCTGGTTTCTGTATCATGACTGGTTCCCTGGCATTCCCAGCTAATGAGCTCATTGGCATCATAATCCTGGAACTGCTGAGGTCTTGGCACAATATCAGTTACCTTTTTCTTCACCCTTCCTCATTAATACCTCCCTCTAACCTCTCCTCATTACAACCCAAACTGCTTCAGCTTCTGCTTGCCTCTCTTCCCAGTTCTCTTGCTTTCAGCTGCCTGCTCAGACTTCTGCCTGTCCACCCACTGATTGTATCATCCTCCACCACTGATGGAACACCATTCCTCTACTCACCTTGCAGGCCCACTGTCTCCAGACACCACTTTTGGAGCTCTGGCAAAATTGCTCTTGCCAATGTCTCCATTAAATCCCTAATAAGAATTTTTTATTCAAAAAATGGCTTTAAAAAATCATTTTCTTCTTAAAATGTTGACCTTTGGTTTCCTGGGAGACTGTTTCAAAGGGAAGGGAAATAGACTGTCTTCTGTTTGTCCACAGGAAAAGAAACCATAGGCTGTGAGTGTAATACACAAGACTGGTTGGACATTAGAAAAATGCACTTGTGATAGGAATAATGCAGTGGCTCAGAGGAAGTCTGGAAAATCTGCAGCTTTATAAGTCTTAGCAAAGAGGATGGAGTTACAAGTCTGGAATGATGCTGCTTTGGGCAGGGGGATGGAGTAGAAACTTCGGTGATTCCAGTTTCAGTTCTCTTTTTGCTTCTTCAGGGGATACTCCTAAGGAATCCACTTCACTCCCACATAAGGGTTATGCAGTATTATGGTCCTTCTTTCTGCCCTTACCTCCAGCTAATCTCATCCACAGACTGAAATGCTGTCTTGCATACCTGCCACCAGATATACCTCTTTCTCTGTGAAGTTAAATGGTCTCACTAAGGTCTAGGAGATGAATATAACCAAACCATCAGTGATGTGGCAGCAGATGGTAAAGCTGTGAGATTTTAAATCATAACTCCAGAAGCCAGCTGTGACTTTAACAACTAGTTTTACTACTTTCAGTGAACAGTAAAGGGTTTGATGCCTTCAAAGTAGAGGAACTCTACCCCTAACCTGCTTTTTGGTAATTTTTATTCTTGGGATAAAAATCTGTCTTACGAATTGAATGTAAAAAAAGGACTTGCTATTCTACTGGCTTATCTCAACCAATGTCACCTCACACAGTCTCACCCTTAGCCAAATACTGACTCACCAACAAGGGGTTAGCAGTGGAAATGGAGAGAGGGCATAGCAGATCCTCTGCAGAGAGTGAAAGACATGTACATTGAATCAGGAGCTGAGCAGTAGTGCTGAAAAAAATAGTTAAAAACCACAGCGCAAGGAGGCTGCTTCACTGTCACTCCCTATAGAGAGGTACAGCCTCCTCTCCAGGAGGGGCTGTGCTCAAAACATGACTCTGGAGCCCCACAATGCCGCACCCAGCTAAGGCTCCCAGCAGGTAACTGTTTGCTTTTCTCTAGGAAAGGATTTGGGCCCAAGGAAGTGGTGTTCAAACACCAGTCTTCACACAGCCCAGGACCTGGTATTTCTCTCCTATCTCCACCTTGGTCTTGATACAGTTTGGTCTCCTGTCAGGGGCTGCAGGTATCCCTCTGTTCTCTCCAAAGAGAGGCTTCTGGCTTTCCTGCTTCTGGCTTCTTCTCATGCCATTGAAGTCTCTAAACCCTACCTGCCCCTACTCAGTGCTTTGAGATCTGCAGGGGATGTCCAAACCAGGCTCACCTAAATACATAATGTCACATACTGCCTCTGCTTAGACAAAATGCCAACATGCTACCAGTCACTCATGGAGAAAACTCTTCTACACTATTCACTATCAAGTCTAACCCTGTAAATGAAGACAAATCATACTCTGCACTTTCTCTGCCTGCTAAATGTATTTTACTCTCGAATCCTAAGCATCTGCCCCAAGGCTTCTCTGAGAAGTTGTTTTTGTTCCCCTGGGTCTGGGTCAAGGAATAGGGGAGACATGAAGCTGCCACTGGCACTGCTCATTATACCCAGACCTGCTGTAAAACAAAGCTCAGCAACTCCCTCTTTGCCAATGCTTTCCAAGTGGGATGCTCCGCACCTGCTTGAGATGCTTCTGTCTCTTGCTCCAACTCCCCCTCATCTCTCAGGTTTCTTCCCTCCCAATGTATGTTTGCTCCATCCATGAAGAATATGCCTGTTTGCCAAGGCCTCTTGTGCCCAGCGGATCCTGGTGAATGGAGGCAGACATCAGGACTCCTGTGAACTTGGGGTTCCAACTAAAAGCATCGCAGTCAGAGGCAGCACAACTTCAGCCCCTCTTCATTCCACTGGTGCTTCTTTGGGAAGGAAATGGTTCCTGGAACAAGCCATGATACGAGGCAGCAAGTGAGTAAGGCCTAACAGTAGAGGAACCATCTTTTTTTTTCCTTTGCTTCACAAATGAGGCTGGCCAGGACTGACTCATCACTGAGGCAGGCTGAGGGCAGAGAGGGTCTTGAATAATTTCCTCTGCATTTTATTAATTCCCCATATGCTGTGATAACCAGAAGCACTAGGGAACAGAGGAGTTGTATGTCAGGACAGCAAGTGCTGGGAGGAGAGGAGATGGAGAAAGGCAGAGACTAGGATAAGCCTTGTGTCCATGCACTTTCTCCTTCACTCTCCCATTCTTCATGCTTACAGCTAAAGCACTGCAGGGGTACATTGACACTGGCAAGGTGCACAGTAGGATACTGTACAGGGTGCTGGAAGCCAGCAGGACGGGATCATGAGACAGCTGTGAATAAATGAATGTAGGTAGTGTTCACTACTAACAAGGGCTACGTGGTGTTTCCACATGGTCTTGTCCTCCCTAGATACTAGACCAGACAGCAGACATGTTCCTGACTGATAGAAAAGTGTCCTTGAAGATCTGGTCATTCGTATCCCCATTTAGGGAAGAAGGAAGCACAGAGGGAACTGCCTTTCTGAACTGCAGGTTATTGGAAGCCATGCGTATGAGTGTCAGTTGCCTAGACTTACCTGAAAACCTCTCATAAGCACAAGCCTATAAGCCATCTGGAGTGAAGGGAGCTCAATGACGTTTCTTTGTACTCCCAAAGTAAGATTTGAGACACAACACTTAACTCCCAGCCAATTCTGCCCCATGTGGTAGTCAGACTGTAAGGTGCATCACCCAGACAAATAAGTTCTGCTTTGGTTGTCACTGCAGGCTGGCATCCCACCGCTTCTTGCTCTTCAAAGCACTGACACCTTTCTGAGCAACGTTTCTTTACTCAGCCTGTAACATCTCTCCCCAGTCGTGGTCATGGCAGCAGCATCAACCAATCATGGGAGGTAGCAAGCTTCAGTGTCGGACTGGAAACACTTTCACACCTTCGGTTAGCAACAGTGCTTTCAGAATTGATTTATGGGCATAATAATTCATAGGTGGAGGGATGTTTCAGGCAAATATACAGGCTTGTAATGGAGGAGACAAGCACAGTCTCTCAATCCTACCTTCCATGTGGTCATTAATGCAAGTTCCTGGGACATGGTCCTGTATATAGGAGGTAAAGCACAGATTAGCATGGGAGAGGGTGTGAGCTCGTGTTTCCCTTCCCTAGGCGCAGCCAAAGCATGGTGATAGCCTGGCCCTAACAAGGGCTGCAGCTTACAACCATTCGGGGGCAGGGTCTGACAGCAGCCCCAACACCAGGGGGGCTGAGAGGAAAGCTTTTGTCACCGTCCTGGAGAATGTATCTGAGCAAAGCAGGAGCATCAAAGCTGCATCAAGACTTGCAATCTCACTGTCTTTCCCTGGAACCAAAGGTGAGACTGAGGTCTCCATAGTTCCTGGTGCTGTGGTTGCCTGTGCCAGGTGTACCCAGGGAATGGAAAATCTCCCTGAATCTTGCTCAACTTTTCTTTAAAATAATTAACACTGAATACATACAGCTCTTGGGGACAACCTCTCACACACAAGCTTAAAAGACTTGAGTAAATAAAAAGGCATCTCACTTTTAATCTCTTGCCTAGTTCTAAAAGTCAGGATTTTAGAATGTCTTGTGGAAACCGTATCCTAAAGTTAAAGGTAATTAAATATAAATAATGGACTGTTTAATAATTTAAATTATGAACTGTTTCATAAGGAAAGGATGTTCCTAGGAAAAAATGTATATGTCTGAACAACTGTTCTTGGAGAGATGACATGGAACAAGAATTCTAGCTGCCTTATAGCTCTTCCTGTCAACCACATCTTTCCCCAGACGGTGCAGGGCTGGCTACTCTCCCAGTGAATGATTACCATGAACCTTTACCTCTACAAGTTCCCAGAACTGTCTTGGTTCAGTTAATGCTAATTTTTCTATTCATGTCTTTGTAAAAAGGGTGAATATTTTTGTTTGAAGTGCTAAATCCATAAATGATACGAATTCCTCATAGAAAACAATGTTCTACATTAAAACTAAACCATGCAGATCTGATTCTACTTCCAATCATAAAAATACTTTGGCACCGTGGTCAAACAATTTGTATCAATTCTGCAACTTCTCCTTTTGTTTTTTTTTTTTTTTTTTTTTTTATAGGTTNTTTCAGCAGAGAGAATTGAAACTCTGTGTATTACACTAGAGAACAGGCAAAATTTCAGGCACGATGCGTGCTGTTTACCCAAGGTAGTGCAATGTATGAATCTTAACAGAAAATGGTGGGGTTTTGAGGGATATACATCCTCTTTTGCATCTAGGTCTATTTTTATAGTGGCTCCCAAACTGCAGTTTCAGTGCCAGACATTGTAAAAGGTATGTGGAATTTTTTCCACTGTGTGTTTCCAGTGACAGGTTGATGCTAATAAAATGAAATTGGAAATGCTGAGGTTTAAAATCGGCTTTCTGACCCGCAAAAGTCTGAGAAATGTTACTTTAATTATTATGGTGCTTTGTTTCTTAGGCAGAACAGCTTTATTTGAATTTTGCTCACATAATCATTAATATTACCACTCACTGACCATGTTTTGACGAATAAGGATATAAAGACTCGGACGATAAATTTCTCGGGCAACTTCCAGGAAAAATGGCCAGAAGCGCCCCAGTTTGCACACACACATGTAAATGAAAGCAAAGGAAAGGAAAGCAACGGGCGAATTAAACCTTCAGAACAAGGCTCCACCTTATTGTTAAAAGTCTCACCTAAGATGGGGATAAAAAAGAAAGAGCTGTGGCGAACTGCTTCGTCTACCCTTCGCTTCCAACCGTGGGGCTGGGAACATCCTTGGTCAGAGCGGGACAGGCCCCTCTCCTCCTCCCTTGGCATTTTTGCGTTGCAGCGATCCTCGAGGGATGCTCCAGGAGCTGCTGCCGGGGCCGGGGAGCAGATCCTGAGCCTCCCCCGGTGAGCAGCCTCATCCTCCGGGTCCTCAGCGAACGGGAGCAGATCCTGCTTCCTTCCAGACGCTATTTTCTGGTTTTATTTGTGGTTATTTGGGGTTTTTTTTCTTTTTTTTTCCTCTTCCCGCCCCCTTCCCCCCCAGCTGAATTTCCGCGCTGTTTTAGGCGGTCGCAGGAACTCGCTTCTGTTACAAAAAACCCACCGCTGTCGCGACGGAGAAGATGCTTCTGGGAAAATATACGGGCTGGAGAGAAGGCAGCCGGGGTTCGGGCCCGATCGAGCCGAAAAATAGCGCCTGAAAACAAGCGGCTTGCGCCCGGCAGCGCCTGGGAAGCAGCAGCTCCAAACCTCTGCTGGATTGTAAAACGAGCTCTGCGGAGAAATTGTACGCTGAGAGACGCGCCGGGCCAGGAGCTTGCGCTGCAGGAAGTTTTCTTCTCCCCGAGGTAGAATCAGAGCTTGCGGGAAAGCTGGAAGAAAGGCAGGAGCTTTTCCCCAAAGGAAAATGTTCCTAGGACCATCCCAACCGCCCCAGAAACACACACCGCCCCCCCCTTCCCCGGCTCTCGGCTCGCAGCCCGCTTAGCCGGGTTTGCGCTCTTGGAGAGGCGAGCGCAGCCCTGGAGGTACCTGTGCCTCTCATCGGGACTCGGTCATTGTGGTAGACAAATCCTCAAATCCTGCCCGCAGGACACTCCGCGTGTTTTTTTAATTTTCTTTCCTTTTTTTTTTCTTTTTTTTTTTCCCCCAAAAAGGCAGAAGAAAACGAAGCGAAACAAACTCCGCTTTCCAAATAATAATGGTCCTGGGGGAGCCCTCGGTGGAGACGATGCCCCAGGGCCCCTGGAAGGGACAGGGACCCCAGGGAGCAATCCCTGGGAAGGTCCGGGATGTCCAACTCCGCGCTCGTGGCGCTGAGGCTTATCCTCTTGTCTCCAGTCCTCCCGGTGCCCCCCGGCTCGCACACGCCGCCCGGGATGCTCCTTCCCCCGGGGATGCTGCCTGGGGGGACACGCTGCGGGGCTCCCGGGAGAAGGACGCTGTGCTCGCCGCCTTCCCGGCCCGCAGGAGCCTCTCTCTCCGCCACAGCCGAACGCTTCTCAGTTTTTTCCCCGCAGGACCGGAGTTTCGGAGCGGAGGTGCGGAGCGACACGGGGAAGGCGGCGGGGACCGGCCCCGGGGAGTCTCCGGGCTCTCTCCCCGATCCCGTACGCCTCCCCGGACCGGGACGCGGGTCTCCCGCCGCTCACCGAGAGTCCTGCTGCCTCCGAGGGGCGAGCAGGTCCCGGGAGGTCCCCGAGGGCAGGTTCCCGGGGGGACGCGGCTGGAGATCCTCCTTGCCCCGCAGCTCCCCGGAGGACACCGCGCAGTCTTGCTCGGGGTCGTTGCTGTTGCCCGCCCCTCGCTTTTTGTCCTCTTCCTTCTTCCATTTCATCCGCCGGTTCTGGAACCAGATCTTGATGTGCCTCTCGGTCAAGTTCAACATGACAGCCAGCTCCACCCGCCGAGGCCTGGAGATGTACTTGTTGAAGAGAAACTCCTTCTCCAGCTCCAGTAGCTGCGCCCGGGTGTACGCCGTCCTCGTCCTCTTGTTCTCCTCCTGCTCCACCACGTAGGAGCCCCCTGGAGAGAAGGAAAGAGTCAGTCCCGGCCGTCCCCTCGGTCTGCGGGGAGGACACGCAGGGGACAGAAAGCGGGGAGAGGGGGCGGCCTCGGGGAGACCCCCGGCAGTGCTGGCGGAGGCTACCAGGACCGCTGCTAATTAATTTTATAACACTTTCTTATCTTTTTATAATAATTAGCTTGAGGTTTTTAGGAAAATGCCATCCCTCAAGCCGGGAGAGGTGCTCAAGTGGCAACGTTTGCCTCTCGCTGAAGGCCCTGAAGGATCCAGGACCCGGCAATTGTTGAGATTAGCGTGAGAAAAAGACTAAGGAAAAGCAGGGAGGGAAAAAGGAAAGTTAAAAGAAAAGAAAAAGGAGAAAGA
>WAAB01022464.1:50867-68867 GCA_013389865.1 Piaya cayana
AAATAAAAGTTACAAGAAGAAAAAAAAACCCCAACAAATTAATTTTAAAAAATTGTTGACACACACGCACAAACAACCGGAAAAAAATTATTACAAAATAAGTTAAATCTCTCCTCTGCCCGGTAACCGGCCCGGGGAGAAGCCAACCGGCCAGGCAGGGCCAGGGGCTCTCTGGGAGGAGTCGCGGCGGTGAGCGAGCGGTTCTCCCCGACGGGGCCTCCGTCCTTGGCACAAGCCGCAAACCACTGGGGAGCGATTTCCCGATCGAGGTCGAGGGCTCCGGGGAGCTGGTTCTCCCGGGATGTCTCCATCACGCAGCCCGGGGCCCACGGAGATTTCGCCTCTTTACCAACCTCCAGGAGCCCCGCCGGGAGGCACCGTCGCGGTTGGAGAAACCTTGGATTTCTCCTTCTGGGAAACGGTGGCAGAGACGGAATTTCCATCCCGTGGGCGCTGGGCTCGAGGCGCCGCGGGGCAGCGCGGAAACCCCCCGGGAACCCCCGGGATGCGCTTTTGGGGGCGACCTCAGCCGTGGGGCGCTGAGCTTCACACAGCCGGGAGAGGCGTTTGAGAGAGCCATGCGGGCTCCTCCGCCTCTCATCCTCCTATTCCCACGATTTTATATATGTAATGTTTATAAACCATATGGATATATGTTCATAAACCTAGGTATATAAACCTACATGTGTATATATACACACACACACACACACATATAGGTATATATATGATATCCCTTGATACGGGATATATATATATAAGGCTCATCCCATTATTTTATACATGCAATATTTATAAATCTTATGTATATATGTCCTTAAACCTAGGTGTATAAACCTACATGTATTTTTCACACACACACATGTATGATACACATATACACATATATATGTATATACATGACATCCTCTGATACGGTGTATATATATGTGGTATAGCTCATGATTTTATATCTGTAATGTTTATAAAACAGACGTGTATATGTTTATAAACATCTGGATTAAAGCCTATATACGTGATGATATAATGATTATGATGATACGATTATAAATCTATGTACATAAATATTTAAATATATCTTAAATCACATGCATATACATACAAGTGTGTAAATACAAACCTCTGTACATACACCTATGTGTATGTAGAATAGTATATACATTAAAATAGATGCATGTGCATAATGTTTTAAAATATATACACACACACACGTATGTGTGTCTATGGACCTGAAAAATATGTTCTGATGGTAAAACAACCCCGTGCTGCGGGAGGCGGCCCCTGGCGAACACAGGTGAGTTTCCCAGGTGAGCTGGGAAGATTTTTCGACTTTTACGGGAAAAGTTTCGCTTTGCTGTGGGTTTTGTCATTCCTCAGATATATGAAACGGGGTTGGGGGGAAGGATAATTTGAGAAATTTTTGTTTGTTTGTTTGGGGTTTTTTGGTTTTTTTTTCTTTCATTTTTCCTTCCTTCATCCAAATTCATTCGACACGAAGGAAACGATCGGATCCTCCCACCCGGCACAATCTCTGCAGCCCAGTCTCTCCCTCTCTCCCCTGCCCAGCAGATGCGCCTCCGTGGGGACTGGGACCACCCCCTTCCCCGTCGAATTCCCAAACTATTTCACCGTGACTTTAACGCTCCAATCCTTTCTTTTTTTTTTTTTCTAGCTGTCTATTTGAACAAAGCCATTAATATAATATTTGCCGTATAGGCGTGACAAAGGTGCAGGGAACGATAACATTGTGAGGTAAAGACAGAAATATTGTTGGGCAGCGGAACTTTCTGCCCAGATAGAGTTTTCTTCCCCTCGCTGGCAGCTCCGTTTCGTTTGTGCATTGTTCCCCCACCCTGGGTTTTCACTCGGAAAGGCTCCATTGCGGCTAAAATCTCCCGGGAAGCAGGAATGGAGACCGGGGAGAGGAGAGACGGGCTCTGCCGCCCCAGAGAAGGGCGGAGAGGGGCAAGAGGGCTACTCGGGGGGTTCGGGGGCTGCTCCGGGACAGAGCCCCGGCGGCCCTGCCGCACCGTCCCCTCCCGCTCCACCCCGCAAGCGCCCCCGCACCCCCGGCGGACCCCCTGCTCGGGAGGCGTTTGTGAGTCGCCTCGACTCGGCGACGATTAGTTAATCGGTGAAAAATAATTGTCCGGGGCTCGAGCAGCCCGGGGAAGGCGCCGGGGGGTTCAACTCGACGGTCGCAGCCCCGCAGCGGTGGGTCTTGGGAAGCCGGAGGGGACGGAGCGTCCCGGGAGAGCGACCCCCTGGGACCTCCCCCCGCCACAGCCGAGCGGAGGGTGCGGGGCTGGGGCCGGGGTGGGGGTGGTTCCTGCCCGCCGACAGGGAGAGAAGCGGCTGGGCAGCAGCAGGGGGAGGCGGCGGAGCTTACCGGCCCACTGCCCCTTCCAGGCGTGCGACTTGGTGGACTTCATCCAGGCGAAAGGCACCTGCGCCCGGGGCTCTTCTATCGCCCCAGCGTCCGCCCCGTCGGCGAACGGCAGCTCGTCCTGGTGGGGAAGAGGAAGGTGAGGGTGGTGGTGATGGTGGTGATGAAGGTGGGAGACTCCGGCATCCTCCGTGATAGAGGGAACCTCGTAAGGTGAGATGTCCGGCGGGCTGCCTTGCTCGAGAGCCCCTAAGCCGCTGGGGTAAGGGCTCTGCTGCTGCCGGCCCATGTACAGGCAGGCGGGGGGGCTGGAGCTGTAATCCTGCGCCTGGGCTCTCTGGAACGCGCACGGCTCCTTGTAGAGCTGCGCCGAGGCGTAATACTGCTCCTCGGCGTTCATGGCGAGCGGGGCCGGCTGGGGGGTCTCGCAGCTTAGGGGCACATGGGGCTCTCCCGCTGCCGGCTCCCGGGATGCCTCTTTGACAGCTCGCCGCCCCGCAGCCTCCCCATAGGCGCCGCTCCCCCACGTGAGCCCTGCCTCGGCCCTCCGGGGCGGGGCGCGACCCATAAGAGGCCACCCGGGGTGGCCCCGGCCCCGCTGCCCTCTCCCACCTTTGCCGGGCAGGTCTCGGGACTCCCCGACCCTGCGGACTGGGGCGCCGCTCCCGGCTTCGGGGCGAGGAGCTCGGGGCGCTGCCTCCATGTGTGGGGCGCTCCGCGGGGGAAGGACCCTAAACCCACCTTTTCCCTTCCCGCACCCTCGCCCGGGCTCCGCTCAGCCTCCAGTCCTCCTGGGCACCACCTGGAGAGGAAAAACTCTCCAGGGACTGGGGCTGAGAACGGCTCCTGGAGGGGTTTGGAACCCGGGGACTTTAGGCACTCGGGGACACCTGAGCCGGGGCTGCGGATGCTCGGGGGTGGGCAGATTGCCCGGAGGGTCGCTCCCTCGAGGGGACCCGTGTACCGGCACCTTGGGAACGGGCAAGGAGCAGCTTCCACTGCCGGTGGGGACCACAACGCTATCATCCGAGCGAGTGACAATCAGAGCATTGTTTACCCAAGGGGTAAATTTGGGAGCCGTGGGGAGCAGCTTAGGCTGCAACGTGTTGACCCTCGGAGATAATCTGCTCCGAGCTGGTGCTGGTTGACTTGGTGACGAGGCTATGAGGAGGCGGAGAGCTTCCGAAAGGGACAAAGATCGTTTCCCTGCCACCCTGCGCTCGGCCCGCCGGCCGCTGTCGCCGGCTCGGGGACAGGTTCCTATTCGCCCGGCGCTCCTCCTTTCTCAACCTCTGCCCGCAGGTCCCTCCCGAGGCTCCGGCCGCCGCCGTCGGGGCGCGTCGCGGCTAATCTCGCCTCTGCCGACGGAGAAGCATCCCCCGAGCTGGAGGGACGAGAGGCTCCCGGGTCCTCGCTCCTTCGCTGGGTTCCGTGGGATCATAAACCCGCCCAGTCCATTACACTCACCATGAGTTTCCGCTCCGAACCCACGCGGGTCCCCCCGTCGCTTAGAGAGCGCCCTGATTCAATATTGAGCCATTAAGCGATTGCTTTCCCAAGCCATTTAACAGCAGCTCTTATGGATAAATAAACAAAAAAGGCTGTAAACCAATTATAGTGCGGATAGTGAAAAAGTATTTTATTAGCGGGAATTACCGATAGCCATCGCCGCTGCTCGGCCTCCCGCCGCCCGGCGCCCTCGCTCTCCATCCCCTGGCATCCCGGGCGGGGAACCGGGATTCGCAGCCGGGGAGGATGCACTGAGCCGGGCGAGGTCCCGGTGCGCCCCCGCGGTGCCTCCCTCGAGGGCTCCGGCAGGAACCGATGTCCTTTATCCAGGAGAATTCTTGTGCGCAGCCCCCAGCGCAGCCCCCCGGTCCCTTCCCCAGGGATCTGCTCCCCGGGGAACACGCAGCCCCGGGTTTTCCACGGGGAACCGGTGCAGACAAACAAACGCGAGACCATAAAACCCAGAGCAAATTGATTCATCGCCAGGGAGGACCATTACCTGGTGTCTTAATGCCGTTCTCTCTCTGTAACGAACGTTTCTAAATAGAGCAAACACTTCCCCCCTCCAAAGTAAATGAATTTCGTATAATTTAGAGCTAATTCTCGTTCATTCTGGCTGCATGAGCAGGCGATAAGGGCAGCTTCGCCGTGCTAACAACAAGTCGGAGAGCTGCAGCACAGGAAAAGAGCATCAGCAGGGTGGGCACGTAAGATCCCACACCCAGACCTTCTCCCAGACTCCCAGAATCTTCTCCTCCAGGGATTTCCCGAGCTGGGTTGGTGTTATAATCCTCAGCTGATTCTTCCACACCTTAAGTCTCCCTAAAACCTTAGGTAAATCTTTTGCCTCCCACCGTCTAGTGGCACAGTGTTCCCCAGATAAACTGCTGCTGTTAGAGATACTGACACTCTTCAATGACTTTGCACCTGGCTACATTTAATAACTCCTATTTCTCCAACTAGAAGAGCCTTGAAACGTGTGGCATGATGTAAGAAATTTTTTAAAAAATTAAATTGTCTCTTTAGCTCTTATATGGAGCTTCTAAGACTGGCAGCACTTCAACACTTTCAATAGTGCCCAGGGAATCCTGCACACACATTGTCATCTCCCAGAAAAAGAATTTCCCGTGTCCCCAAGTCTGTGGTTTTGGCAGGCTTGGAGGGACAAGAAACTTGGGCGTCTTCAGTCTATAGGTAACCAGGCAAGAAAAGACAGCTGATACAAACACTGTTAAACGTACAGCAGAATTTTAACAACTGAAAACAGAGAGAAGTAGTGGAAGTGTCACACACTAGAACAAATAATAACAATGGGTTGGATAGATTCTCCCTCACCTTAAAGCCTGACTGGATGTGCGCTGCAGTTCAGCTGGAGATCCCATAATTTACCTATGATAGGAAGTTTCTCTGGAGCATTGAAGACCCCAAAGACCTCAGGGATGTTTATGGCTGCTATGTTTTGATCGCCCACGGAGTTTCTGTTGCATCTGATTCACCACCATGGTCTCGCAGCCACTAACGTGGCTGTAGTTCATGCTGAGATCAACCACAGTAGATCCAGGTCGTTTCTTCTAATGGCATTTTACTCCTTTGCGATGACTTTTCTGGACTACTCAGTGCTCTGAATTAAGTTGCTGTGAGGATCTACTTAGAAGGTAAATCCTTATACCGAGTTTGTTATTCCATGAGATTAAACAAGAATGAATCCACGAGTCTGCATCAGTAATTGGAGGACAATGGTGATAGCAGTGATGTTAAGTAGAACAGGCAGACTGTAATTATTCTCAATACCAGTGTGGGAATTTAGATATTCGATCACCAGTACCAAATGTTTCAGGTACTCAGCTGTTGCTGTTCTACAAAACCACATAATAGGTGAAATATCTTATTAGATTTGAGTACATTTTAAAGACTTGTTAAGTTCTGATCATATTTGTCAAGCTTAGTGCTTGCTTAACAGAGAAGAGGTTGTCTGCACAGTTAATTCTTATTCTGTACGATATGAAGCCTAAAACTTTACAATATAATAAAAATGTGTCTGAGTGCCCAGGGATTTGGAAAGCCAAGCCACATTCCTAATGCCGTATAGATGTGGGTTTAAAATATATACCAACATATAAACATGCCTCTTGAAATTCAATGGCATTTTCAATGATCTTACCTTTAAATAGTTAATTCAGGAGCTTAATGTGAGACACTGTCCATTTCTGTGAGTCTTGTCCATTTCTTCCCAGTGGTGTTTGATAGATATCACAACAGGCTGCTGAGATCAGTGAGATATAATACCATCTGGACAGAGTGTTATTCCCCCCCTCCCCGTAGAAGTGGTGGCAGGAACATTTTGTTTGCCTTTCAATGCAAATAATTTTTGAACCTCTACTCAATTAATTCCCTTTTGTATTATGACTGATGCTAATTTCATCATTGCTCCCACCTTACAGTCCATCTAACTAGAGCATAAAATAGTAATGAGTATAGTACACCACGCTGTTTTGATTTTCTATGTCTGCATAATATTAAAGGCTTTTCAGTGAAAAACTGCTTTTCTGCAATCCTCATTCAGAGAGAAAAAAAGTATAGAAGGTGAATGCAATATATTAGAAATAATTCCTTTTCCTCTCCCAGCTCTATTCAAAGCAACACAGAAAAACTGTATTAAGGGCTGGCACTTGAAGGAGAAGTTGACTGGGAAACAGAGCTTTCCCAGGGATTGATTTTTACCCCCCTTCCATGGTTGTATCTAGCAGAAAGGTAACCTTTCACAAAGCTGGTTAATAATCAATAACCATGTGAAAACAAAGCTGTCTTTCCCTCTTAGCACCAATGATAAAAACAGGAGCATGAACTATTTCACCTGCCTTAAAGTAACACTGGTTCATTGGGTTTTTTTTTTCTTTTGACAAGAATGTTTTTTAGTCTCTGAGTGATTCTGCATTCACACGGGGAAACTTCACTTTGCTCTTCCCAGCACAGATCAGCTTCTTCAAACCTTGGGTGCCAGCCACATCTTGAATTGCCTGAAAACCCGTTTACACAAACCACTTTGAATAATACCTTGTCCAGGAAGCTTCCTTGGGAAAACCTGAGAGTAGGACAGGGTCTTACATCCGTAGCCTCTTTTTACACTTTCTTTTTTACACCTTTTAAATCTCTTCCTTGTCCTCTTACAATCATAATTCTTTATTTTTTATTATACTGGAGTATTGCCTATCACTGGAGAAGCACAATTTAATTGCTTTGTAAGAAGATTTGAGGAATTACTTCAAAATGCTGTGAACCTTTCCACTGAATTAACAGTAATTTTATGTTTTCTGCCCCACACAGCTTTGTATTTTGCAATTCCTGTTTATTATACTAGATAAGAGTAGTAAAAAAATATATTTTTTAATATATATATATTTGAATAGTTACAAATACAAGAATTCAGAACAGAACTATAACCCAGAGAAAACTCCCCCTCACAACCCTTGTCTGCTTGTGCTTTCCTCTGGACCCTGGGCTCTTTGGGGGAGTGGAGGTTTCGGGCTCAGCTGGAGCCCGGCTGTGCAGGTGGCACCTGGTATTTCTCACCAAAGCCCTCCCCTCTTGTTTGTCCATTGTAACTTTGCTGAACTTCAATGATTTGAGCTGAAGTTTTCCATTCTGTATCTCTGACTCTCCCCAAAAACATAGGGAAACTTTCCTTAAAATTATTTGGACTGGTGTGAAATTGAAGGTGGGAAATTGTGACACACTGGAGCTGACTGTGCGGGGAGGGTGTGGAGCTGCTGCCTCTGCAAGTCACTGAAAACAAGAGCTATGTACACATGGTTGATCCCAAACTGGAATAGAGGGCTGGAATAGCTGACATCTGGAGACAGCAATCCTACGCAGCGTTTTCCCACCCTGTTTTCTTCACTGCTGTGTTTGTTTGTTAGATTTAAGTAGGTTAGAATTTCTGCTGAGGTGCTGCCCCATAGCACCGTCCCTCCAGACCAATCTCTCTGTGTGAAGTATCCTACATTTAGTCAAACTTTGAACTGCTGCACATCACACAGACTCCACAGATACATCTTAAAACTTGGCAGCTAAGCCCTTTATTCTACAATGAGCAGATCCCTGCCCAGGGGGCTCAGGACTGGATGAGAACTCATTGCATTGCAGTTGTGGTTTTGAGCCCAGGAGCCGAAAAGCTGGGAGATGTTCCTAATGGTCCTTCTTCCAGCTGTGAGTATCACTGAAGAGGAAGTTGATTTATGCAGAGGAAGCATAAGATGCTCATGTTTCGGAGGGAAGACTATGAAAGTCGAGGTTTGAGCATGTTCCCAACTCAGCTCTGGGTGAGACCTGGGAATACAGCAGCCTGACGCTTTTTCCCTCCTCTATCCCTGCCCATAGTGAGAAACATGGCGGGAGAGAAGGAGCAGTGTGCTTTCATCAGCCCTCTGCCTGGGTAAAAATCAAGACCTGGGCTGTGCCACTGACCAAAGACTGCCTTGTAACCTTGATGAATTTCTTGGGTTGAACTTCACATAAAAGGTTTCCAGCTGCAAATGCCTTTCTTTTCTGGGTGCTTGGTCTGTAGCATCCTGAGGTACTCCCAGGTGATGGGGAGAGTTTTGGCTGTGAAAACTCAAAATCTGATTGTGAACACTCAGTGCCACGAGAACTGGCACAGGAAGTGCTTTGACCCCCCTCCAGTGCTGTCCATGTAGGCTTTTTCTGAGCTAATGGGTCCAGTAAAACTTCTGAGCACATCAACTAGGTGCTAAGAATTAGTGGAGGCTTGTTGACCAAATCCATCTTAGTCTAATGTGGATTTCAGAAGGGATTTACATGCTTACATTCCACTGAAATCAATACAGGCACCAGATTTCATTCCCCCCACTGTAAACTGGTATCACATCAGCCCTGGAGGTGTTGTGAACCTCTCAGAGCCCACAGAGGGAAGTACTGAGAAGGAGCCCATGAGGAAACCTGCCTCCTGTCCTCTGAGCAAAGGTGTCATAAAATGTGCAGTGAATAAGTCTTGGTCTTGAACATCTCAGGAGGGAAAGTAGAATAAATGCAGAATTGGTTCAAGTTGACTTTTCTGTAACATGCTGTAAGTGTGAGGAGTTATAGGAAGGAACAGGAATAGGGCAGGAGACAAAAATACTGTCTCGGAGAGTATGCAGACAGCAGCATCTATTGGAGCTGTTCAGTTAGCTTCCTTGCTAGTATTTTCTTGCCTGTGCAATACACTGCAATGGGACTAATTCTTATGATCATCCAACAAGGGGAAAGAAATTTATCTACAACTTAAATGACCAATTATTAACGCAGGTAGAATTTTAAATATTTAAATAATAAATATTTTTATATTAAGAGACGCCTGTGCTCTAAGAACTTTTTAGGGCCTCTCATGTTTTAACGAATGAAGGAAGAGAAACTGGAATTTTCTCATAGATAATTCACAAACACTAAAGTAAGCAGAATTAATTAAACAATACAGATTGCTCGTTTGCTCAGCTGCAGTGACCGTTGTTTCCTTGTGTATATAAAATAATCTAAATTTTTATTGTGCAGTATAACTTCTATTAGTTTGTTTATTTATTGATGATAATATGTTTCAAGTATATTTATTGATGTTAGGGGTCCATGTAGCTGCAAGTATTTCCATGGATTTGCAACACTGCTCTGTTCCACTTTACTCTTCAGCTCACCTTTCCTGCCCTGGCCTTGCCTTCTCCCACTTTCTCTTTCACTTGCTTTTTCTTTCACTTTCTCTTTCTCCATAGTAATCTACTTAATTGTATTTCCATCTAATATTCCCAGGTCCTTATTTATATTTTTGTTGCCCCATCTTTTTATACTATTTCTGTTCGGTATTTATATTTTAATATCTACATTTGCAAGTTAAGTCCAGCTCAAGTTTGAGAAACTGTGATTTAGACTCAGAATTACTTAGCAGACTAGAAAAAACCCAATGTCTTTACAGAACAATGAATTATATGCACATAAATGGGTATAAATTTGCACATTCAACTGAAAACTCTACTAGATTTTCCATCTCTTTACAATGCATGTAGGTTTTATTACTCCTTGCACAATGGAAAACATATTGTCAGTGCCTGAAATGATTTTATGTACCTGAACACCATCTGATTTAATGCATCAGCTGACAAGGACAAAGACATTGATTAAATGTCCTGCTTCAGGTGTCCAGAAGGCTGGAAAAGGCCGTCTCTTCAAAATAATCACTGAAACTCCACCCAGTAATCATTAACTCAGTGTTTGGTCCAAGCCCCGGGAATAACAGGAGGCGTTAAAAAGCAGCAGTCAGAAAGCACGATGTGTGATTTAGGAGACTAATTTGTCTTGTCTACTGAGGTAGATTTGATGGGGAAGAGTCTCTCCCAGCCTATAAGGGATGCATTGGGTGTTTGGTCCTTGGAAAGGCACCTCTGGCCTTGGTGTTTAGAGAGTGGGTAGGGAGCCCAGGGGTGTGCAGCCATAGCAGAAGTGCTTGTGGGATGATTGTAAGACTGTGAGCTGGAGTAATATGGGAAGACAAAGGGGAAAAGAAAATCTGGTGTGGTTACTCTCAGTTCATTTGAATTTACAAAAGCCCTGAGCTGTCCTGCTCGTGATGCAGGTGGTGTCTGCACTGTTGAGGAATGGGTTAATGCTTGAGCCTGCAGTGAGAGGCTCCACTGGGTTTTAAACTTTAAAAATGCTGCTTGGTGGGCTTCAACAGAGCAACACTTAGGCACGAGGTTTCTAGCCAAGCATGATAATTAGACCTTTGGATTTAAGGCTGTTCTCATATATTACATCTGAAACAGTTTTTCACAGTCAATAAAATCCACATGGTGTTGCAGAAACCTTGGCAAGGTCACAGCAGCCAAAGGAAGTGAGACGTCATGTTTGAGTAAAGAAGCTTTCAGAAGCTCCACAGCCATCAGGGCTACATTGTCCTGCCATCAGCTAACCTAGGAGGAGACCTCCTCTCTGAATAACGCATAGTCCAAAAATCCAGAGCAAATCCAGGCAGACAGAGACTCCGGGGAAGGAAGACACCTGCCTGAAGATGTAACCTCAGTGAGAGTTCAGGTCTCCCATCCTTGTCTGGTATCCTGTGAAGAGATGGTTTCCCCTGCATTGTGATTAGGAAACCTCCAATTAAATAACTGGGTGCTACAGTTGCCAAAATCAGCCTCTTAAACTGAATGATGCTTTTGTGAACCGCAAATGAAATCAACTACTTCAGCACTCAACTCATTTGTGCAGCAGCACCGTTAATATGGTCTAATTTATGATGTAGCCATATTCTGGTTAACAGTGCAAGATGGGGTAAGAAGGCAATTAGTGGTCTATTTTCTATGCACATTGGAGCAGAAACCTGTGTATAAAGGAAGTTCTTCTGGCAGGCAAAGTATACTAAAAAGCTTTCACCTAAAATTATATAGCCTGACAAACAATATAAAAAAGTAGATTGCCCAATAAACAAATAACATATCAGCCATTTATACAAAACCATACTACTTAGACTCTTCAAGCTTGAAATGACTGTGTATTTTTTCCCCATTAAAATGTTATGTTGGTCTATGCATAAATTGTTTTAAATTCAGATTTGATTTCATCATGTTTCAAAGCCTATGTGGATTTAACGCTTTTCCCAATATGAAGCATTCGCTCTGGGTGGACATGGATACAACTCCGAGGACTTTCTTTCACTCTGTAGACACAATGTGCAGGGCCAGCAATCTCTGGGGCTCTCGTGCCTGATCAGTAACCAAGAGGAAGCAATGGAAGGGATGTCAAAGGAAATTATGTCTTCTGGAGGTAAGACCACACCACAAATAGCTTCTGTGCCCTTGCTTGGTTTCACTCAAGCTCCTTATGTCTTTTTCATTGGGATAGACTTAGATGCTCTGTGAGTTCAAAGAGAAGTATGTATTCAGCAAGGCAGAAGCATTTGTTCTCCTTGCCATCCCTTGGATTGCACATGCACCACATTCTGCTTCTCACCTCAGCCACCTGTTGCAAACTAGGACCTTGCATAGGTCTCCCTGCCCCCTTGTCCCTGCCTTGATAGTGCTTCTTTTTTTTTCACCCAGGGCTGTATGTGTTCCTAGCACACAGAGCTGCAAATGTTTTAATTCCATCTTGGTAGGAGCAGCCTCTGCAGATTGCTGGTGCAAAGCTGCATATTTTTTTCCACGAGTTTTTCCCTGTTGGGTGGGACCACGAAGCCAGCCAAGCCCTTTGGAGACAATATCCCAAGTCATGTTCAGGAAAGGCAAAGGGCCTCTGCTAATCACTGGCTCAACACAGGCACTGTAGGTGGACACAGTGTATTTAGCACACGAGTCTTCACCGAGCTCAAAAGGACCAGAGAACTCAGGCTTCGACATCTGTAGTTATGGGTGTGAAATCCTGCCTATGCGTCTTCTTGTTTTAATTTTGTATTATCTGCTGATGAAGAGGTACTGACAGCACACTTGTGCTTCAGTGCTTGGAGAGAAGGAAGAGGCAGGAAGTTGTGCCCAAAGCCCTTAATCCATTTCTAAACACTGTCATTATCGCAGTGGGAGCAATAGTCTGATATCAGTGTGACGTGCAAGGTGCATATTCTCCTGTTCCCTGTTCTGCATGCCTGGGTGAGGTGCGTATACGAGTGGGTCAGGCTGCTCTCATGTCCCTCACCTGCCTGCTTTCCTCCCCATAGACACTCAGGAGTGTGCCTGGAGCCTGAGACACGCTGGCTGCTCGGCACAGCCTCAGGGAAACTAAGCAAAACTCCTTCCTGCTTCTTTCAGAGATCACATCATGCCCAGCCAGTCTGCATTAACCTCTCTGCCATTAGAAGACAGCATCCTCCTCGAATCCACTGGCCAAATGTCCTGTCGTCTTGCTGCTGGCATCTATTCAACCCCCACTAGAGGTCCATTTGTCAGCTGCTCTGCAGTCTCACGCATTTGGCCTATGGAAGCAAAGAGGGCTCACACGAGGTAACGCTGAGGTCAGCAATCCTTAGGGATGTAGATGCATAGATATATAGATACATTACATTTATGTGCTTCGTGTAAGGTCAGACAAGTTCCCTGTAACTTATGGCTGTCACACAAGTGTGCCATAAGCTTCCCTTCTGACCCTCCTAGGCTTGGAGGAGAATCCCTTTCACAGGGGATGTGTTTGTGTGCTACAGGAGATGTTTGCACCCTGTTCTGTGAAAACCAGCTGTTGTTTCAGACCTTTGCTTAGGTCACTGACCCTGAGTAAACCACTGCATTCATTACATGGCAAACATCCCTATCCTCAGAGCTCACAGCTAATATTGCACCAGGTAGCTATTGATCTGGGGCAGCCTGGGACAGCCAGCTCCCAGCTGATAGCAACTTCTCAGCTACTTTGATTTCTGTCACTAGTTGTATGGGAAGCTCTTCCCAAGCTTTGGGTTGCTTCTGAATAATGCAATCACCTGTCTGCACTAACCTTCTTGCACCCAAATGTCTGTCTAAAGGTGGGCAATGAATGGAAACTAGCACAGGCAGAGGGTGTCTCCACCATGCCAGGAATGAAATCTCCCTGGGAGTGCTGCTGCCTCCTGGGATGGCAGAAATCAGGTATAATACACCTTGTACCTCCTCCTAGACCTTGCCTGTGTCCTTCTGCAACAATCAGGCTCATCCATTTGGCCCTGGCAAAAGAGGATGGATGTGAGCAAAGTGCAGCCCTAAGGAAGGCAGGAAAAGGAAAGTCGGGGAGTATTTCTGTTTGCAGATCTGGGAAAGACTGAGGAGTTCCTTGCCTGGGGAAACAACACGGAAATTTGCAAGTTGTCTAAAGTCAGTCAGGTCACCTGGGTTCTTCCCAAAGACCCTTCCCCAACCCTGGCAACTGCAGTATCCATGTGGCCAGGCACAGATGAGGGAAAGGTCTCCATCCATAGACTTTTCTGTCTCGCCTCTGCATAGAAATGAGAAACACCAGGTAACATGCACGAGGACCAGGCACGAGTCTATTCTGCAGTGGCAAGACGTCCTTTGAGCAAGTGAATGCAACATACTTTGCTCTTGGACTTCCTTGAAGAGAGTTTTCTTTGCTGTTGGTTGGGTGGTTTTTTTACCCAAGCAGAAAAACAGCCCGAGCCAGGAGACTTCTGTGATCAGCCAGGTCAGGTCCTGTACTTGTTGCCTTTGGGTTGTGCTATCAGCCCAAGGTCTTGGGCTAAAGACTGGTCTGAGCCTTTATTTGTCACCTGGAGGGGCAGGTATCATGTATAAATAGGTGGCCATCTCAGGTGTTGATTTTAGCAGAGTCTTCCTGATAACTTAGTTGCATCAATGAGCAACTCTCTCCACAATCACAGATAGGAAGGTGACCTTTTTAAAATCGCCAGTGAGCAGGCTCCTGATTTACAGGGACTACAGGAACCTTATCTCTAACTTCTAGCATGATTGGGGTTAATACGCACTGGGAAAATGGCCCCTTATTTCCTGAATCAGCAATGGTTCGAGGAGCTGTTTGGTGGTAAGTCTTCATTCTCAAAGCCACCTTCCTGGCCTAGAGCTTCCAGTGGCTGGGACAGTAAGATCAACCTTGCATTCATGAGTAAAGAAAAGATGCTTGTTATAAGGCTTGGCAAATTTAATTTTGCAGACTATCCAGGCTTTTTTCTTTCCCCACATATAAATAAAAGTTTTGCAAGTTGCTTACAACTGTAATCAGTGATTACAGATGGGCTCTACAAAGTGTGTACACAAGAGCAGAGCCTGTATTTGGATGCATGAATTCAGTGACATTTTTTTAAAGAAGTTTCTGATGTTAGACACAGTGAAAGTCACATCTACAGCTGATGAGTGGGCCAGAAATATCCTTTCAGGCCATTATGACAGCACTCCAGGGCTGCCTGAGCTGAAGTTGTCACTAGTAGGGACAGAAAGTGTGACTAAGTGGTCAGTTTGAAAGTGTGAAAGTGGCATGAAGGTCACCCTGGAGATATTACAGAACAGTCTGTAAAGCATTCAGTGACAGCAGGGAGATAAAAATCTGGAGATTTTTTTTTTTAAGTCTAAAGAACAAGGCTGAAAACGGAGATATTTTTTGTGAAAAAGTAATGGCTGACTCGGAGCCCATTCTGGGATACAAAAAGCAGCTGCTGCTGGAGAAGAGCTGAATGTAAAATACTCTTCTGGTAAATGGGAATGCTGACTCAAAACCCCTGCTGCTCAATAAGGGTCTGTTCCAGGTCCACAGTCAGTGCTCTGCCTATTGCATGGATGTTTCCAGCAATAGAATTTAGGGAGTCATCTATCTTACCTTACTACAGGTGTCCTCAGAACAGCCTAGTGCAGAAGCATCTCAGTGCAGCCAAGGAAGTTCCTATATCACTGAAAGTGTCCTGTGGTGACCCTAAGTGGTTATCCTATTCACCTTCTCTTCTCTAGGCATTCCGTGGCTGCTGCTGGGTACTGAATACCAAACAGGAAGGATCTTCAGCCTGACCCGCGCAGCTGTTTCTATGTGCTCATGTTCTTCAACATTCTTAGTGTGCACTTCCCCATCTGAACTAGTGGTCCTAACCCACTTTATAAACAATAGACAGGGATGTCAGGTTTCTGTTGTCTTCTGGTGAAGACAGTGTCCCAAATAGGACACTGCTAGGAGGTGCTGTCTCTCACTGATAACAAGGAGAGGCAAGAGTAACCAGCAGAGACAGAGGCAGCAAAAAGAGGTGGGTCTCACTCACCATCAGTTTAACTAGAACGCCTAATTTAAATGCCTGTGGCTGGTCTCCACAGAGAGTTACAGACGATTACTTGTCGTTGTGCAGGATGCAGCTCCTCTTCAGGAAGGCACACAGGCAGAGGGTCATGTATGTACCTTCCCACATACAAAGCCCTGAGAAACATGCTTGCCGAACCTTCCTCAGACATGGGCAATACCTCTTCTCTATGCACAGAAACTCAGGTTTATGGTTAGGTGATGCGAGATGCAAACAAAGATATGTGAGTAGACCTGGATGAGATATGAATTAGGGCAGACCTTTGGAAACAAGTGAATAAAATCTCTAAATATTCTAAGCAGAAAACAAATATTACCCTGTTGTTTCTTGGCATTTTTTTATCCCTTTTTCTCTCATTTGTTAGTCTTGCAAACTCTGTGACCATCATTTCATTTTGAGGATTTGGAACTCTGAAGCCTTCTCAACAGAATCATAATGGAGACTGGCTTATTATTAACCAAAAGAGTAGTTGTGCTGATTTTGGCTAGGATAGAGTTGATTTTCTTCATAGTAGCTACCAGGAGCTATATATTGGCTTCATGCTGAAAACAGCATTGATAACAGGGGGCTGTATTTGTTATTGCTGAGCCAGTGATTATTCAGAGTCAAGGCCTTTTCTGCTTCTCACATCACCCCACCAATGAGTAGGCTGGGCGTGCACAAAAAGTTGAGAGGGGACACAGTTGCAACAGCTGATCCCAATGTATCAGAAGGATATTCCATACTGTATGATGTCATGCACAGCATTGAAAGCTTGGGGGAAGAAGAAGGAAAGGGAAATGTTGGAAAGACGGCCTTTGTCTTCCCAAGTAAGCGTTATGTGTGATGGAACCCTGCTTTGCAAAAGATGGCTGAACAGCTGCTTGTCAATGGGAAATAGTGAATGATTTCATTGTTTTGTTCTGTTTGCTCATGCAGCTTTTACTTTACCAATTAATCTGTCTTTATCTCAACCTGCAAGTTTCATAAATTTTACTTTCCTGCTTCTCTCCCCTTTCCACTGGAGGGAGTTAAGTGAGTGGCTACCTGGTGTTTAGTTGCTGGCTATGGTTTAATTATGACAGCAGTGAAGAATTAAAATGCTTGTTGGCTTATTAGCAATGTTTATATTGCCAGATGCTGACAGACAAGTAAATTATGTACTGTCAGCAATTATTCAATTAAAGACATTGGAGGAGAGCCCTTTCAGCCCATGAAAATACACAGCTTGTTCCAATGGAAACATCTCCAATAAAACTAAAGTCCTAGATCCCCTCATTTCAAGTAGAGGAATCTCTCCAGTTGCTGCTATGTGCTAAGCAGTACCCTTAAGCAAATCCCACAAACTTCATAAACAAGTTGTGGATCAGGATTTTTAACCCATAGCAGCATGGCAAGATGACCAAATCAGACAGTCACCCTGAATGCAAAATTGGAAGGTGTTTGTTCTTTAAAAAATATTTATTTTCATCAAAAATAACCCCCAGACTCTTAGGTCTTCAATCAAGAAGCATTGGGTTTGAGCTTCTCATTTTTCCAGCAAAAACTGAGAACATGTATTGAAAAAGAAATTACTCTCCATAAAATAAAGAGACAAACCCATTCTCAGAAAAACCCTAACCAGAACACTGTTTAATCAAAACAGTTTTGCCAGAGCGTGTTAAACAAGCCTTTGTGAGCTGGTTATGGTAATAACTACCATCCCTGTTTGAGCACTCCAAGTTCCCTAATGCCATGCTTAGATCCCACAGACACTATTATGAACAGCAACAACTGATGTTTGTTAGTGCACAGCAGTGATTTTGCTTTGAAATTCCAGAGGGAGAAGAAAACTAAGGTAATAATTTAGATGCCAGGAAGCTTATTTCTCTACTCAAGTCAAAATCATGTCTTCTGTAGCCTTCTACTCTCCAGTGTCACATCCAAGAGTAACCTGCAGACAGTATTTTAAGACAGAAGGACACATTTTTTTCCCTTTGGCTGTTGCTACTGACAGGTCAAACCTATTAGAATCACATTCTTTTGGCGTTTTGGATAGGACAAACTATAATGCTAGCTCCTGTTTCCTGATGGTGGTGGGATTGCAAGGCACTGAGTGACACTGACAGGTTAGCTTCCCTCTCCATCTTTGCTGAAATGACTGTACACACTGGATTGCTTCTGTTCTTCAATCCCCTTGAAAGTGTTTCCTCCTAAAAATATCTTTATATTTTTCCCAAAAAAAGGCAGCAACTACAGCTCTGAAGATGTAGGTGGATGTAGGTGTTCCTTGTTCTTTGTAAATGTCATGTAGAGATGCTTTGAAAGAGCAAAATAAGCAGTAAAAATCTAGGCAAAACTTTGAGTGCTTGAGTTCAAACTAATCAGAGAAAGC
>WAAB01022468.1:0-11882 GCA_013389865.1 Piaya cayana
TTCTATGATTCTATGATATCTTTAAATAGTTCCCTACATCCTGAATTAGGTTAAGAAGTTTATAATCTGGTGTTTTCCGACAGAGAAAGGAGATATACTGTTTCAAATGAGTGTAGGTAATCCAGTACTAGCATCCTTGCAACATCACGTTACTCAAACATGATGAGACTCAGGTCCAGTTGCAAGGCATTAGAGGCCGTGCAAAAGTGTAGTCAAGTCGCAAAGTCACTTTAAACTAAGTATGTCTAAACAACTAAGTAAAATTCTAAACAAATCCCAGAAATATATGCAGTAATAAGGAAAGGGTAAATTATTGCCATAACACTAAGGATAAAGTTCCCCTTGCGTAGCATTATTTCTGAATGAATAAATATGAAATTAATATTTGGTGGTTTATAATTCATCAGGTGCTGCTGAATAATCAAAAATCTATTCAGAAAAGTGATTAATGCAAAGGTTTTAGCATCTTCTACCTAATATACTACCAGATTATTAATGAAAAAATTAAATCTTATGCCTGGAGCCATTTCTATTGAAGGAAGTAAATACGTTTCAGCCTTTTCCTGTGTGCTTGGAAATGCTAATAATTCTGCGACAACAGAAGAAATACAAAATATTTGTATGAGTTATATGTTAATTGCAGTCAAAAGAAATTCATAAAGGTGTAGAAGAATGGGGTGAGTCATTCTCCAATGTCAAACAAAATGTATCAAGCAATTTCTGCAGTATTGATATATGCATCCTTTGCATCAGATCAAACAGACTAACATTTTTTGCCTTTTAAAAAAAACTTAGGGGTCTTTGTACCTAGTTTGTAGATGTGCAAGAGCCCTCTCAGTGAATATGCCAGCTGTCTGGCTATGTGACTGTCTGCCCTCCTANTTTAACCACAAAACTTGAACAGATTTGGTAAATATCTTTCTGTTAGCCAAACATGGGATCTGTACTTGTTTCGGATTACAGACTTGATTAAAGTTCATACTCCTTAAGTGCACTGTCAGACCAAGTCAGAATCTCAACTTCTATCGCCAGGAAAATTCGAGGTATACACCGAGCTTTTCTATCAGTCTGAGCAGCTGCAGGAGCTAAGTTATAGATAAGGCCAAGCATGTTACAACATGACTTACAATGTTTTTATCCCAAGGTAGGTTCTTCTTAAGCCTGTCAGAGACAAGCTTAACTATGAACAGGCTAAAAGCACATTATGAGCAGAAAACATGTAGATTGTGAGATGATGACAGACATTTCTCAGCGTTCCTTATGCCATAGCAGTACCATGACGTAGTACCACCAAGATCTTCCTAACCATCATTGAGCATGTCTAGCTCCACCGTGGGGGGGAAAAAAAAAAAAAAAAAAAGATTAAAAACTACAATAAACCAAAATCTAACCAGGTTCTAGTTTTCTTGCAAAATATAGGCTATTCCTCTCACCTGAGACAAAGTTAAAGGGCTGATTGATAAGTACACACTGGCTGCAGAATGCAGAACAAATGAAAAATGAAGATGAAGAAGAAATGAATAAAGATTTAAAATTAGAAGGAAGAAGAGAATAGGGTAAAGGGAAGGGGGAGAGGGGATGATAAAGAGAATAACATAACTTTTTCCCAACTGTAAATTCATTCCAATTTGTAAATTAGAATTTAATGGTGGCATAAGGTGACAATTCAGGTCTTACTGCTTTGGAATAGAAAGAATTAGCACAGAGCCGATGGACATACTGTTCAGCTGGACAGCAGCATAGAGCAAACTGGGCAAATTAACTATTTTTTATTAGATCTCTTAGAGGACAGGAGTAAGCGCCAGTTTTTGAAATCACATGCATTGGTGAAAGGGGAAAACCCATCACAATAAGATGAATATGTTTCCTTTTTTTTTTTTAATTTTATCCTGGAGATATTGTTCAAATTGTCCTTTGGGCAGAATTTCTCCTTTTTAAGTATTGAATTCTGCAATGAAAATTAAGTATTTTAGTACACTGCATCCTGCATTGATTTCCACTGTATTATGTAGTACAACTTAACGTGCATCTTTAATATTTAAACTGGCTAATACAAACTGAACAGATTCACAGTTCTGACAGAATTTAAAATGACATATTGAAAAAAAGCTTTTAAAAATTATTTACTTTTCTGTATTTTGACTGTTATATAATCTATGTCACTTGGTGTAGAAATTGTAAGTACTATTCTTGTTTTGATTAAACATTTTCCATGCAGAAAATAATATAGCGATTTAGCAAAAGGTGGGGAGGAAGAAAAACACTGGATGCTAAATATTTCTTAAAAATAAGCTGAAAATAATGAGCTAAAAGGAAAAAAACAAGCTCATTGATTGCAAAGAAAGAAAAAAACAGAGGCAAATTATTTCCCTAATTTCCCCATAAATCATAATTTCACACTTATAACATTATTAAAGAACTGCAGACTTGATGCTAACCACAGTGGATGAAAATCTATGGTGTATGCAATACAGGGCATCCTGGATGGTCATAAATGCCTTTTTCTAACCAAGAGTCTATGTGCTAAAACATAATCATGAACTGAATACACTGATACTTCCAGGCAGATGAACAAACGTGACCGTGGTTATTGTGTCAGGCCAGAGATCGTCTTTATTATTTATTTTGTGAAATTGGATTTTAAGAGACTTCCTTTTTCAAACATTGTATTCTTGAATATTTGTGATGTGAAAGTGAGGTCCAAAATTTCCAAAGATTGTGTACATATACTTGAACAGATCTTCCAGGTTTGTTGGAGAGAGAAATTTATCTGAGGAATTAAAAACATATCAGTCACTGGACCAGTACATTCCCACTACTCTATTATAACTGAATGGGGTTTTGCTGAACACACTACTTAGTGTAACCTGTTCCAAACTGGCCCTTGGGGGTCAAAAAGACTTTTATTGTTCAACTTAGGGGCTAAATGCTGAATGGGAAAAGAGACTTCTGTCTTTAGCCTGAGTAGTTAAACAAGTTGAGAAAATATATCAGGAATAACCTGTACAAGTAAACGCTCAAATTTTTGTGTTAGCAACTTTACTAAATATATAGGATGCAACTTTAATTATTCTGTTCCTCTCATTTATCATCATTACAATTTAATTATACATTGAGTCAAGATTTATTGCCTACTCCCATCAGAATTAATCCTACATTGGTGAAGAAACTACTACAAGACCATGACCTGTCTCATGTGCTAGAACACATCCAAAATACTGGGCACAAAGCTCTAATCACCATTCATCATGATTTGTAAGAGACACACCATGTCTTGGAAGGAGCAAAGAAGGATGGACAACATCATGGGGTGGACACAGATGGTCTTTAAGGTCCCTTCCAACTGAGAACATTCTATGTTTCTATGATCATTGATGGATGTGTTACCATAGATTAGCCCTGGGCTATTGTTATCTGTCTCCCTCAAATTCACTATGAGTCAGATGTAGCCAAAAGAAGAGATACATCCATCACAACCACCACAGGTGTTTATTGTTTTATCAGAGTTATAGGAAATGGTGAGGTTGGGATGGGGCTGGAACCAACCATCACAGTTGTCTTCAACATGGTCATGTACAAACTAAAGGGAACTAACCAGCAGTGGAGTGCTGGGAGAAGAACAAGGAATAAGTGTGGTTTCTAGTGAGCTGGCTAGAAAAGAAAAATTGTATTAACTCAAAATATAGCAGATTGATGTGTTAATATAACACCAAATCGGTGTGATGGGACCCTGGTCAGAACCAGCAGGAGAGGAGACTAGTTGCTTCATCTATTTTTTTTTTTTAGAGTAAAAAATATTTTGATGTAGCAAACCCCCCTGTAATATGATATCAGAGGCCTTAATAAAGACACAGAATGGCACCAGAGGCCTCCAAAGGTATAAGCACAAGTCAAAAATGAGCTGTTGCTGGTTGCTATAGGACAGTAGCCTTGAGAGCAAAATTGAACAAAATTTAGTCCACAACAAAGAGAACAAAGAGTATGCATCCAAAATACATAAACATCCTGAGCGTGGTGAAAACAGAGAAGATAACAAGAAGTCAAAGTCATTTAAATATCCTACTTGAATGGGTTTGGGAAGAATGTCTTCCACATTTCTTCTCTGAGTTAAGAATGCTGATCTGGTCAGAGTTGTTACTTAAATGTCAATGGATCCCCCATCACCTTTGCAATGTTCCCTGCTGCCTTCTCTACAGTGCTGTTGGTTTTCTTTGCCATCCATTGTATTTTGTTGCTGCAGCTTAGCCATTGAAGGTAGAGTATACCCTTTAGTCTATTACTGGGCTGAGCAAATTAGAGTTTTAGGGATCTGTATGTGAGATTCACGGGTGAGTGGTGGGTATGTATATTTATATGGTTTTTTTCTCCTTTAACCTCCCCAGATGACAGTGATGGATAGTACAGTGCTGGACAGCAATAAAATTGAATGAAACGCTGAAGGCTTGCAATCTTTAAAGTCAGATTTTATCAGAGTGAAAAAAAAAATGTTTAACAGCATGATAGATCTGTAATACTGAAAATGGAAATATTTTCTATTGAATTTGAAATTATATATTCATAAATAAATTTATAGTATGATTCTGCTTTGTGTTACAGAGAGTCTCTAGAATGACTGAACCTGCTGTCAAAGGTCAGGCTCCCTGCAGCTCAGTTTTACCCTTCTGCTCCCTCTGTTCCATGCTCAAGGGATCCCTGACTCAATACATAAACACAGTGAACAACCGTGCATTCTGCTTCTCCTTGAAGAAGAATTTGTCTGACAATGGGGCAGTTGACATGTAAATACAAACAGGTAACAGTCTGCTCTGTTACCCAACCAGATCCTCTTCAAAAATGTCTGCAATCCATTATCTCTTCAATCGGGTGTGGACAAGCGAATTATACCAGTTACACAATTTTATACAGCAGGTGAAAGTGGTTCTTCTCTATTTTGCTTATAGTACTTGAAATATTCCTACTAGACTAGACAAAGCTAACAGCCATGCGGAACCCCTTTTTTTTTTGCCTGGATAGACAATCATACCACAAATCATGAAACACCTGACAATAGGCTTATCACTAAAATGCTTGGAATTGGCATTATTACTTACAGCAAAGAACAAGCTGTGTTCATGTATGATACACAGGCTGGTTAGTTCTGGTTACACAGCTTCTTGTACAGTAGTTTTTGTAGTGATAATCAGGCTCTTAGAACCGGTAGTTTCAAAATGTATTCATTTTACCATTTTTCTCTTTTTATATTTCTCGTATACTTCCTCTAAACAGACAAATTTCATATCTGAGCTGGTGTTATGTTAAATCTGTTTTCAACATTTCACATAATAAAGCATATGCAAATCTACACAATTTAACAGAAAGGTCGAGCAAGACAGAGAGCTAAACGAAATAACAACTTAATTTCCCTAGCATTTGCAAGTGCTACAGGTATGATTAATTCTGTAGTTTGTAGAGGCTGGGGCTTTTATTTCTGTTTCAACCAGAAAAAAACCCATAAACAACATAGGCAATGGACATTTATAGTACTATGGAACTTTTCAGAGGTCTTAAACTACTAAAATATACATACGTGGGCTTTTTTCTGAACTTTATTCTTCTTTTTTAATATATATGAATACACATGTCATCTCTATTTTAAAAATACACTTTAATACACAATCTGAAGCATTATGGCCTGATCTGCCACAATTTAATCTGTACAAGGCTATCACAAGTCAGAAGGATCTTTACTACAAGCTGTAATAAGTGACAGTGTATTTAGTATGGTTTGGACTGAACACATCCATAACTGAGTTGGGAACTACCCTGAAGGATTACTCTTTATAAGTGTCCTTAGACCTTAAACCTTTGATAGTTTCCTCCCTGCCAAACTCCCTTTGTCACCTTAGTTATTTCAGAAACAGATAAGTTGGACTATTCACTCCAGGACTTGTCAGTCTGAGTTCTTTGTCTGCTACAACCACCACCTTTGCTAGTCCAAATACTCTGCTAAGATGAAGTGTTTTTCTTTGAACATGACTGCTCTGGAAACTTTAAACTTCAGTAAGTACTATAGGCAGATAGATGGAGAGAGAGAGAGATGGAGAGAGGGAGAGAGAGAGAGAGAGAGATAGCCAGCCAGACAACCAGACAGACAGACAGACAAAAATTTTTGTTCTCCACTCTCAGCACCTGTCAAGCTGTTAATCATGCAATGGAGAATGAGTAACATTTCATAAACTATTACCTGTATTATCTGCTTCATCTTCCATACAGACCTATCAACTACAATACAGCATAGTATATTTTAAGTAGGAATTATTTCTTCTTAGCAGCTAAGCTCCACAAACTCATCAGGGGGATTCTTTAATAAATATATACATGAGCTCTTTGTTGGTAATTATCACTGAAGATTAAAACTGCCTTAGATGTTGTTCATGAAAGAGGCAATTTCTTTTAGTAAACGAGTAGAAGTGGAAACCTTATCAACATAGTAGGAACTCATTCTGTGTTGAACTTAGCAAAGGCTGAAAAGCTTGATGTGGAAAGATTTTTGTGAAAGTGACTTCCAATTTTATTTACATAGATCATTAAGCGTGTATTTAATCATACATTTAAAATCTAGTCTAACAGTGTCGGTTTTGAGTCCATGCTGCTGCAAGTCTTCCTAGAAATTATCAGACACTTGATATTTTGCTAAGCTTGCCCAGATGAATACTCACTCTGAAATTATTGCAGGCACAAGTTGTTATTGGTAGAAATTAAGGCTTAATTTACAGATCATTATTGTTCAAATGAGTGCTTTTTATTTAACCGAGTCCCAGAACACAGAAATGAAGTGAGACTAACCCTGTCCCACTGTCCATAAGAATCTTTTTTTGTTTATTTGTTTAAGTCTCATTCGTAATAAGACACTGAGATGCTAACAACCGTTGCCCTGGAACCTTTCCAAGAAATCAACATAATAGAGATGATGTTTTATTTTATCTACTTCAAGTATTCATTCACTAAGCATTTCTCAATCCATATTTTATTAATGTATTATGATATTTAATATATTATGTATATTAATAAGAAATTTATATCAGATCTAGATTGTATGAAAATCATTATGATTAAAATTTGTAAGTGGCTAATAAACCCATTATAAACACAGTTCAATATTCAGAAATTTCTGGCTTAGCAAAAATTTTTCTTCTCTCCAACCACAGACAGGGTCTTTTCTAATCTATATTTATATAATTATATAATCTATAATTAATTTTTATAGTATGAATATATACAGCTTTTGTTAACTTCTCTTAAGGGCCTCCAAAACCAAACTTAATGGGTTTTTTTGTTTGTTTTCTTTTTCTTCCCATTTCCATAAAGGGAAAATCTGTAACGTGTTTAATAGCGAATGCAACTCATATGCTTTCACATCCTCATGGCTGGTCAGACTTTCTTTTCCGAATTGCAGAAGTTATGAAAATGCTCCTCCTAGATATGCAGTATCTGGAGGTGGAAGCAAGGACAGGTAACAAAAGGAGGAATTTAGAAAAGACACTCAATGATGTAGCACTGGTGTTAAGAAAAGTAAAACTCCAATTGAGATGTTACTTGCAAGGGATGCCAAGGACAATTAAAAAAAGCTTCTACTGCTGCATTATTAAGAAAAAAAACACCTAAGCAATGAAAATGTGGGATGATTACTGAATGATGTAGATTATTCAGTGACAGCAGACACAGACAATGCTGCGATACTCTTCTGATTTTACTCAGTCTTCAGATATGAAGTCTGCCAATCTAGAGCCTCCCTGCAGTCTCTACGTGACTCTGTGATTCTATGTGATTCTGTGGTATTTCATCCTTCTTTTGATTCTTCATTCTTAAACACAGTAGTGGTGAAGTTATTATTATTTTGAGCAGCTTGCCTGAGAAAGCTCTGGTGCTGTCTTTTGGTAGCTGAAATGCCAATTGAAACACAAGAAGATCTGGCCTCGTGGTCAGCACTCCAAACAGCAGGATTCTCTGCTGAGATCTAGGCTCATAGGAGCACAACATGTTCTAAGAGAGGAAAATGTCCTTTGGCTTGTAGGTTTGCCTGGCTACTCAAAAGTTCCATATTCCTCTACATTTTTCAGTAACAATCTATGTACACTAAGCGTGGAAGTGAGTAACAAATGCATAACTTGTGTGCAATAAGTTTCTGCATAATACCTGCACATTGTGCTAAATGTGTGTGCATGTACTTTCTTAGCAGTAATATTTTCCAGTTCCATAGAAATCATTTTGTAACCCATTTTTTAAAAATTTGATTTCTTTTGTCCTCGAAATTCTTGTATATGCTCGAATAGTTTAGTCCTCTGGTTCCATCCTTTTATTCCAAATAGATTTATATCAGCATTCTATTCTCCTAGCCTCTGCTAGGCAAAGATGAATTAATCTGATTTTTCTGGGTACCATTGCATCCAATGAACACAGTGTGTGCTCTCGGTGCCCACTATATTTACAAATGTGTCAAGTTTAGCCTTCTCTTTTTACTTTATTTTTCCTCATGTATCATAAATATAAATATTTACTTAATGTGGGTTTGTTTGGTTGTGGGTTTTCTATTGTTTTTATTTCTTTAAGAAATAGTTTACAACCTCAGATTCAGGCATTCTTCTGTAATATTTCCTGCTCAGCTGGGAAGTTCAGCTGCCAAATGACAGTAATTCCCCTTTCCCAGTCACATCTAAGTTTCACTGCTTTCAGCTTTCCTTAGAATAGCTCTATTACTTAGTCAAGTCATCGCAGTGCAAATAATGTGATTCATTATCATCATGTCATTTGCAGCATGAGAGAGAGATGATGAGATAAAATGAGAAAATGCTGCTTCTTGTCAAAAAAAGGAAAATTGCAAACATTTCTTTCAAGTTTAGGAGTTACTGAGTATATTTTCCGACTGAAAGAAAAACATGTAATGGGGATAGGCCCATTCTTGGCTTGAACATACTCACTAGGAACCTTTTAGTTTTGGTTAATCCTATTTCCTCTAGCAGGTCCCTAAACTCTCAGTGGCTGGAACATGACTTGCTGAGATCAGCTATTTACACTATTCAGTGATATCTAAGTAAAACGTCTCTAGAGTTGGAGATGGGGATCTCAGCCAGACAAAACATTTTGTTTTACAGATACTTGTAAAATTTGATAAATGAGCAGCTGTACTTTCCCTCTGAGTGACTATATTTAGACAAGTGGAACAGATGGTATGGCTCTGCTTCTCCTGCAGAGAAATCTAGATATTGATGAAAGCAGTGCCAGCATTGCACGTGCGGTCGTGAGTGAATTATAAAGTTGAGGAGCACAGAGATAAGACCCTTTGTGACCTCTGGTTTTGGGCACAACAATGAAGATGTAGACCAAATAACACCATTAAGGTAAAATTACTGACATTCTTCTCAGTAAGAATTTCTATGCAATAAAGATATTAACCACTTCTGAATGATTGAAATTGTACAGACTCTTTGCTGTGATATGGAATTAATTCTTTCCCTCATACAAATTTTTTGCAGTACCCAGTGTTCCTGTAGTTATAGTCCTATAATTATATTCCCCTTTTTCTGCTACATCTCTTCTTTGTACCTCTCCACCTTACTCTTTCCTTAAATCTACCTCACTACTTCCTTCACACTTTGGGGTGAATTTGATTACATCCAAGTTCTTGTTGTAAATTCCTAGTTACTTTGACTGAGCTCAAAGTAAGACTGTAAACAGGAGAAAAACCTTTTTGCTGAGGGTGACAGAGTACTGGGACAGGTTGCCTAGGGAGATTGTGGTGAACCCTTTTTAACAGAGGGTTTGGACTAGATGATCTCCAGAGGTCCATTCAAGCACCTACCACTCTGTGATTCCTATTTTCTACAACTGTTTTCTTCTGCCTCTATCAGTCTTTAGGGATAAATCTATATTGCAGTGTCCAGAGCTTGCTTGTGTCCTAAGAGCAGCATATCTGTGTAAATTCAGCCTAGCAAATGGAACGTTTGGCAGAAAATTTGCTTATTCATTGCCTTATGTAGATATAATCCTGTGGGGCAATAGAATTGCTTGGACTTGTCAAGTCCAATCTTGCAAAAGGAGGCAAACATTGAAGTCACTGTGACTTTGCAAAAGGGAGCAGTTCACCTTCAGCAACTTTATTGGGCAAGAAAGATGGATCAGAAATGTGATCTAATGCTTAAATCAGCTGAGTGACACCTGGGATGAGATGGAAGCCTCACAGCCTGATTCTACTTCAGTTAAGAACAGAAACACCCCTTAAATCACCTAGTGAGCTCTCCACCTTAAGTGTAAGAGGGACTGCCAAGTCTCCCTTCTGATGCTTCTGATGACACAAAAGGCCTTACTAAGAGCCAATTAACACATACTAATCGTCTTAGTTCCACCTCATCAAGAAGCACCACAAATGTATAGAATTGTCACCTGAAAACCTTTTGTCATAGAGGAGGCATCAAGTGACCACTTTACCTGATGGATGGTTTGACCCCTCCCCCCCAAGAACTGGCACCTCTGGCTTTGTCAAGTGTTCCCCAGGCAGATAACTACTGATTCCAGTTCCTTCTTACATACATAAGATCATTGTTTACTGGCTGTAATCATCTAGTGCTAAAGCAGCAAGTGAATTTATCAACTGCAATTCTGAACTTGTTCTTATCTGTCACTTTAAATAAATTACCAATTGTTTCAGCATTGCAGAATTGTCTCAGCGAGAGTCCTTGGGAGGGCTCTGACAGACATTGCAAAACTCTAACTGTGCCAGTAACAACCCATTTGTCTCTCTGGTAGCAAGTATTAAGCTGTCAGCTGAAAAACCCATAAGGGA
The DNA here is from genome assembly GCA_013389865.1 of Piaya cayana. Taxonomy (NCBI): domain Eukaryota; kingdom Metazoa; phylum Chordata; class Aves; order Cuculiformes; family Coccyzidae; genus Piaya; species Piaya cayana. The sequence continues at coordinate 10,820 of WAAB01022468.1, forward strand.
GTCTGACAAGAGACCTGTGGGTGACATTCCATGAGGGGATTCTCACAGGTAATGCTAACTCTGACTGGTGGCCAGCTCATATACAACCTCACCTAGCAGCCCCCTAAAAAGGGAATAGGGGAAATATCTTCACTTAGTACTCTTCTAAAGAGGGAGTAGGGAAGATCACAAAATCCTTAAGACATGAGCTATTGACCAAGTCTGAGACTAGGGTCATATCCTGCTGCACTTACTCTATCACTGGAAGAAAGGATTAGAAAGCAAGGGGGTCTGTATTGATCTCCATCACTCAATGGGAAGGCCTCCTTCAGCCATGTATCTGAGCCTTATCTACTAACCTGACAAACTCAGACTTCATCTTTTTGCCTGAAATTAGACCCACCTGAAAACCCAAACCAAAATTTGTAAAAGTATAACTAGGAGTAGTGCAGTTTTAAAGCTGATTAATTTCTATTGACTATTAATATACAGCTACGACTTTTGAATTAACATAGGAATAAAGCCAAATTATTCCAAAAAGAACTTTAGATTTCATGATGGATTTTTTTTTTTTTGAAGTTTTAATTTTGTAATAAGTTCCCAAATCAGTAATTGCAATGTGTGGTACTTGGGAGACCACAGTTGTCTAGATTTTGCTTTGTTCAACAGCTCGTAATGTGTGTTAGTGTGTACGTATGTGTATACACACACACACACATATATTTCTATATGCATTCCTTAAACATGAGCATAGTCTACAACATTTGAAATATTTGAATGTGATCTGTGGAGGTCCAATTCTTCTTTATGCCCTGCATGGCATGTTGTAACTTTGTGTTTGTATGGTGAAAATTCAAATAAGTTGTGATATCTATGAAGGGTTACAAACCACTAGATTAATATATTAAACCAGCAGCATTTTCAGTATGAATCTCATGTAAATAAAAGACCTAAAAAGTGTTCTATTCAATGCCTGGGAAAATATACCTATGTTTCATACATATTCAGTTTGGTGGAATAAAACAAAGCCATACTCTCCTTATAAATCTAAGCTTATTTGAGCTGTCAAGTAGAGAGAGAGTGG
>WAAB01022468.1:12244-25432 GCA_013389865.1 Piaya cayana
CCAAATTATTCCAAAAAGAACTTTAGATTTCATGATGGATTTTTTTTTGAAGTTTTAATTTTGTAATAAGTTCCCAAATCAGTAATTGCAATGTGTGGTACTTGGGAGACCACAGTTGTCTAGATTTTGCTTTGTTCAACAGCTCGTAATGTGTGTTAGTGTGTACGTATGTGTATACACACACACACACATATATTTCTATATGCATTCCTTAAACATGAGCATAGTCTACAACATTTGAAATATTTGAATGTGATCTGTGGAGGTCCAATTCTTCTTTATGCCCTGCATGGCATGTTGTAACTTTGTGTTTGTATGGTGAAAATTCAAATAAGTTGTGATATCTATGAAGGGTTACAAACCACTAGATTAATATATTAAACCAGCAGCATTTTCAGTATGAATCTCATGTAAATAAAAGACCTAAAAAGTGTTCTATTCAATGCCTGGGAAAATATACCTATGTTTCATACATATTCAGTTTGGTGGAATAAAACAAAGCCATACTCTCCTTATAAATCTAAGCTTATTTGAGCTGTCAAGTAGAGAGAGAGTGGGGAAAAAGAAAGTAAGGGAATGTTACAAACTGAATGTGGGCACTATTTTGAAATAAATAAATAAATAAAAGAGGGAATAGTGGGAAACGGAAAAAGAACCCCTGGGTGGCAGCGGATAAAGCAGAAAAAATGGAACCTGGTGTACCAACAAATATAGCCAATCTTATCCATGATTTATATACTACTTTGGCTTCAAAAATCTGCAACACTGAAGATGTTTTTCTGTAAGAACTAGCCATGTAATATTTTGACTAAAAATTGAAAGGCATCTGAAGAAAAGTGTATTTATCTTAGTCAAAATCTAGCATGTTTTTTAGATTCAAGCATGCTCTGGTTTTCATCTTAAAGCCATGTCTCCATGCTGATGTTAAAAGCATAGACAAAAGCTGAGATGCTGCTACATATACTTTAGAATTTATTTTTTTTTTTAGTACCTGAGGCTTTCATGCTTTACATTTCAAAATACTACCAAGAACAGCAGAATTTGTAAAATAATTCAAAATAATTCATTAAATAAGTACTTGTCTAAATTCAGTCTTACTCTCTCCATCTAGAAAATACATTCATAGACAGCATTAGCCTGAAATTACCTACATTTAAAAGAAATTGAAAGCTGTCATAGATGATCCTGCTTGAGCAGAGGACGTGGACCAGATGATGTCAAGAGGTAGCTTCTAATCTCAGACACTCTGGGATTTCACATCCGCTGTGTGTGTGCTTTAGCTGGATAGACAATGAACCCAACAGCATAGTACAGAGCTTATTTGGAGGTGGCACTCACCATTTTGAGGAAAAGAGCAAAAGAATTTGATAGAAAAAGCCTTTTCTCCCTTCCTTTGATGTCTTTGGGCAGCAAGACCTTGAACATAAAAAGCCTACTAGGCCTTTAAGAAAATTGACTGAATGAAAAAATGCCTTAAAAATCTGCTTATGAAAAATAATATTCTAAATTATATAAATATATATTATATATCAACATATTTGATATTATAAAAATATATAATATAATGTTAATATTAAAAATATTTCCTCCAAAATACTTTAAACAAAGGATCCTGCCCATAGAAGCAGAAGGCAGCAAGCTGCAGTACTTATTTTAATTCTGAAGACTGTTTGTTCTACAGGGAAAAGATAAAGGATTTATTAATATTGTTTGCATCTCCTGGCTGAAAAAAAGTTCAGTTCCCTACCATTTAATTGACTATGTGTATTTGCATATTTGCAAAAGGAAGAAAATATTCCTTATGCATAAGATGTGTAATTAAATGTTTTAATGAAGGTTCTTTTACACTGTGTCCTCCACCCAAATATTGTAATTATATTATTTTTAAAAAGATAAATAAATAAATAAATAACTTGTAAGGACAGAGTAGAGGAGAGTGGGAAATAATAACTCTTGAAATTTACATTGTGGACTTTCTGGGACAAGAAAAGTCTTTCCAACCTCTTGTTCTCACTTTTGCTCGTTTTCCACTGCAGTGCTGTGGAGAAAGGAGACCCCTAATATTCTGTTTTCACCTCTGGTTTCTGCAGAAGTTGCTATGGTTACAAACTATCAGACCAGACTGGCTTTTCTACGCGCACAGTCATTATGCTTTGCAAAAAAAGGAAACTGAGTTCTCCCATACTTTCTACCATTCCTCAATTTCAACCCCCTTCCTCCTACTGCTTCCAGGACTGTACCCTTTGAAAACTCTCAGGGACATTTGCTTAATCAGGGACATGAAATATCTTCCAGTGTTGCTCTAACAACAATGACATTTCTTGCATGTCTAAAGAAAGACATTTGTAAATGCAAATACGTGCGCATAATTAAGTATGACCACTGGTCCTCTGGAGTTTAAAAGCTCTTTTCATGTAAAGTAAGTTACCTGCAAATGTTTGTTTTATTTATCACTTAGATTATATTCTCTTCAGTTAAGATCACTGAAAGTTCAGGCTTGACATAAGGAAAAAATTCTTCACTGAAAGGGTTGTTAGGCACTGGCAGAGGCTGCCCAGGGAGGTGGTTGACTCACCTTCCCTGGAGGTGTTTAAAGTGCAGGTGGATGAGGTGCTGAGGGGCATGGTTTAGAGATTAGTGGGAATGGTTGGACTCGATGATCCTGTGGGTCTCTTCCAACCTGGTGATTCTATGATTCTATGAATATCTAGGGCAATGTTTAATGTAGAAACTGTAGGCTATAATGAATTAATTCATTTGGTAACCATACACATGTTTATAGGATATATGTGCATCAATGCATTAGGCTACAGAGGCATATATCTGTTTATCCTTTTACAGAAGTCTTTGTTTATATGAAAGAAAATCATTAGCATAATATAAACAGGCTAATTTGAATACTTTCTGCTTAAAAAACCAAAATCTACTTTTTAATGTGATCAAACCCTTGAAACTGCAGCAGTTAAATCTGAAAAAATGCTTGTGAAATATTTAACTAGTTTTAGGATCACTATATGCACATCACTACTAAAAGTTCCAAAGTCTTCTGTAAGCTTATTTATTTATCTATTTACCTATTTACCTTGTGTAAGCTTATTTATGGTCAGTGCAAAATTCAAAAGGGTTTCTTTGCCTCAAGTGTATTCACTGCTGTTAAAATAATTTTGATTGGAATTTGGTAGTTAATGTCATTTGCATACTGCTGAGCTAGGCAATTATAAATTCATCAGAATATCACCTCTCCACACCATGGTTTACTTTGACCTTAATTTATAGTTTTTCTGCTTAGGATTTTCTTTTTTCCTAGTGGTGCTTGCCATCTAATCTGCACAGCAGTTTCACTGCTTCTTTCACAGATAATCTGGTACAAGTGCTGATCAGCTACTGCCTTCTAAAAAGTAAAAAGTAAAGTTTTTTCTTTTTCAAGCATTTTTAAGAATGAGAAATGATTATTTTGACAAAACTACTGCACCTCATTTGGTTCAGCTTTTCCTTGGTCATTTTCAGAAGGACCTTGTTCAAGCACTTCTACAATAACTTTCAAACCTTTCAACCTTGCATCAAATCTAACATCCTTCCTCTTAAAAAAAGTCGTCTGTAGACTACATTAACAACAGCACATACATATTGATTTCTTTTATTTATCCAGAATTTTATTACCTCCTATTTAATTCTGGTGTTTGGTCCTATAGTTATCATGCAATAAAGTAAGTCCTATTTGTCTTCTCAATTTCTTTTTTTCTGGAATTTTTTAATGTGTTATTAAAAATTTAATATCAGATGCCTAGAAAGCCATAACTATTTAACTATTTAATTCTTCACAGAAAGGGTTGTTAGACACTGGAACAGGCTGCGCAGGGAGGTGGTTGACTCACCTTCCCTGGAGGTGTTTAAGGTGCAGGTGGATGAGGTACTGAGGGACATGGTTTAGAGAGTGGGGGGAATGGTTGGACTCGATGATCCGGTGGGTCTCTTCCAATCTGGTGATTCTATGATTCTATCATTCAATCTGCTTTTAAAACTCTCTTAGTGACTCTATCTGCTAACAACACCAATACAGAAACTTGCCATTCACCTCAACATTATTCAAGCCCAGATACATAACTGTCAGTCTCGTTTATCAGATAATTGTGTGAGAGCTAAAGCCAGATGTTACTGACAAGATGAGAAAATTTGCAAAAAACAACTGTAATAAAACTCTCCAGATGAAGATTTCTAATGAGTAAATTTTGCTGGTGATCCTCAAAGTGGAGTTGTTCCCAACTTCTTTTTTTTTGTCTTATTTTGTTTTCAGACAATCTTTTGTCTTCCTTTTGTATAACAATAAGCAGAGAAGTTATAAGGATTAGAGCCAGAAATATATCAACTGTGAGTCAGACAAAAACAAATGAATATCTCCAATTGCAGTGTTAATAAAAGATGTTTATTTTTGTTTGGTTGGTTTTGTTTTGTCAAGACTGGCAACTCTGCATGGATGTATGCGTCTTCTGCACATGTTTATGAACAGAAAGAATCCTCAGATATCGAGGTCATATTTAGAGGCAGTGCTTGAAGACTAAATTGTGAAATCTTATAGATAGAAACAGGTGCTTGTGTTTTAGGAAGTCTTACTTTTAACATCCTTAGAAATATCAGTTATTAACCCACAAGTTAATAATGTATTCTTTTCATCAAGAAACTAAGAAGGGTAGACATTCCATAGTGCTATTTAAATTGCAGGGACGAATGCACTTTTTGAGAGAGGGTATGATAAATTTTGCTTCTGTGAAATCCTCAGTTACACACTTCATTTTAGATATGATAAAAATGGGGATTCGCTGTTCCATAATTGATTTTCAATATGTGTTCTAATATATTTTGTGTAACTGCATCCAACATTAATTAACCCGGATCAGATTTCTTTAGGTTATTTGATTAAGAATTAGAGCAGAGAAGTGTGACCAATGGGCTTATATCTTCTTTGTGCTTGTGCTTACTTCTCATGTATCTGAAGAACCTTTTCTTGTATTACTTGATGTCTCCAGTTCACTTCTGGTTCTAGCTGAGCCTTGGCCTTACTTACTGCATTCTGTACGCCCAAGCATGATTTTTGCAGTCCTTGATAGATGTTCTGATGTCTTTCCATCACCTGCATGTTTCCTTTTCACTTGTAAGCACACTCAAGAGCTCATTCCTAAGCCAGGATGGTCTTATTCTGCAGTTTATATGATGATTAACTTATCTTAACCCAACAGTTCAGTAAATTTAATCCTGAACATATTAATGTGAATTTGGAAACAAAAAGTTTTTAAATTACAACAATTTGTACTCACAATATGAATAGAAACCGAGCTCTTTGCTTACAGACTCATCTAAGTGTGGTTTTTTTCCTGTATTTTAAATGCTTGTAGTTGATCCTGAAGCTTCTTTAAACCCACAAACTCTAATAGGCCATCTTTATTTGTTTATTTCTTTTAGAATAAAGCCTAAATACCACATTTACATCTGCAGTGTGTGCCTCCTTGAAGATTGGTAATAAGAGATATTTCAAAAGGAAGAGCTATCACAGCCTCTTGTATAACATTCCTCAGCTTTGAAGGATGCATGGGTGCTCTTCTCACTACAGAAATGCTGTGGGCTTCTAAAACATAATGTAGCCGGGGTACTGCAAATGTACATTGTCAAACAATGTTGTGGTTATGATTCTTCCCGAGCAGTAAACAAGGAACAACTGTAGTGACTCAATGAAGTAACACATTTGTGAAACTAGACAGGGAAAGAATATTCATGCTTCTGTTCTGAAAGGACTTCATCCTGTGCTCCTTGTGGAAGACATCATTACTGAAATGTTAAATATGCCCTAAACCCTCTATGTACCTTGTTTTATCTCACAAAGGATATCAAAGAACCAGAAAAAATAAAAAGAGGAATAATGAGATGATCCTAGATATGGAACAGCCTCTTTCTTTGGGCAGAGATTAAATGATGCAGTGACAGAAGTAGAAAGCTATATAATCAAGAATAGCGAGGAAAATGGCAAGGGAGAGTGGGTGGAAGAATGTGTTAGTGATTCCAATCTGAAATTGTCACGTAGCAGACTTAAACCAAAAGGCAATACTTTTCAATATAAAATGGAAAGAATCATAGAATAATCTGTGTTGAAAGGAANCAAAATGGAAAGAATCATAGAATCGTAGAATAATCTGTGTTGAAAGGAACACTTACAGGTCATCCAGTCCAACCCCCCTGCAGTGAGCAGGAACACCTTCCACCAAACCAGGTCACTCAGAACTCTATCCAATATGACCTTGAGAGGCATCTAGCACCTTGAAAACCTGTTCAAGAGTTTCATTACCCTAATCATGAAAATTTTCTTCCCTATATCTAGTCTAAATCTACTCTCTTTTGGTTTAAAGCCATTACCCCTTGTCCTATAGCAACAGGCCCTGCTAAAATGTTTGTGCCAAATTTCTTACAGCTCCCCCCTTCAAGTACTTGAAGGCCACAATAAGATCTCCCCAGGGCCTTCTCCTCTCCAGAGTGAACAACTCCAACTCTCCCAACCTTTCTTCAGAGGAGAGATATTCCATCTCTCTGATCAATTTTATGGTCCTCTTCTGAACCCACTCCAACAGGTCCATGTCTTTCCTATTCTAGTGGCTCTAGATCTGGAGGTAGTATCCCAGGCGGGGTCTCACCAACTTGGAGTAGAAGGATAGAAACACCTCCTTTGAACTTGAGTGTATAACTGTAACAATATAAAAACAAGTTCATAAATTTTCACAGAAAGGGTCATTGGGCACCGGAACAGGCTGCCCAGGGAGGTGGTTGATTCACCTTCCCTGGAGGTGTTTAAGGCACAGGTGGACGAGGTGCTGAGGGACATGGTTTAGTGTTTGATAGGAATGGTTGGACTCGATGATCCGGTGGGTCTCTTCCAACCTGGTGATTCTATGAAATTAATGAAGGAAGTTAGTAGGGTCAAAAGCAATGAACAACACACACGTTCTGTTTCCAGAAGTGTGTGATATGCTGATTCCTTGAAGCTTAAAGAAAATAACAGAAGAAGGATAATTTTTTTCATGCCTTTCCTCATAATTTTACTCTAAACACCTGGTATACCGGCCACTTCTGTAGTCAGAATTCTGAACTGTGCTCAGATTTGAAAGTTCTTATGTCCACATAACATTTACTGTTATAAATCCACAAAAGCTCATGCATTAGCTGGCAACATTTATTTTCCTGTACCAATAAAGATTTTATATTAAAAAAAATCTAGTTTAATTTGAAGTTAATGTAGTTTAGTTTAAAGCATACTTCTGTATCTGAAAATTGCTTATAAACTAGACTGTATTTAGGAGTCATCCTTAATTAATTTGGAAAGATACTTTTAGTTTTATTTTGCAGAACTAAACATACTAAAATATATTACACAGGAAAAAGAATTGGGTGCAATGTGTTAGTTTCATCTTACAAATGACTCAAATGGTCTCAAAGAGCTTTTAATGATCATTTACTTTCCATCATCTTTTTATTTCTTTACATTCACAAGAGTTTATGCATACCAGAGGTCAGCAGGTTTAACAATTGTGTGCTGATGTTAATAGTCTCCTTCTTATAAAATATAAAGAAAGAGTGATGATGCCAGTACGGATCGTTTTAGTACAGAACAGTTATGCCAGAAAAGACATTAAATTGAAATAAGCACATCTGAAATAAATCACAAAATCCTCATAAAAACCCCAACCAAACCAATAACAAACAAAAATGCCACTGAAAAATCCAAACCAAATCTGTCTGGAATTAAAGTAAGCTTTCTTTCTGGAAGAGTTGAGGAAATAGAGTAAGAAAAGCCTATTTTGTTTGCTAAAGGAAGATACACAATTAAAAGAAATGAGTAGGGAAATGAAAGAACCAACTCTCATATTATAGTGAGACAGAAAATCAAAACGAAACCTCCTTATGAAGTAGCATGATGTTCAAATAAACGTGTACAGGCACAGTTTTCATTTATTTTTCATTTCTTGCTCTTTTTTCTTTGCATTGTTCGATGCTGAGGTTCTTCTATTCACACAACTATGCATTTTTAAAATACCATATTATGTACTTAGAATCAAGGTAAGCTAACAAATTTGATTCCTGGGGTTTTGTTTCGTGTTACATCATCACTTTGTGATTACAATGTCCAAAAGATATATCTGTGATCATAAAACATATCTTAATCTTTTTTTTTATAGTGCTTGTCAAGAAAGCCTAAGTGCTGCTATTTGTAACTTTATGACAGTTCAGAAAACCTTTACAGTATGGGAGAAATAGCAAAAGAAATTGTTATACTTTATCCACATCTGCCCTCTCAATTACATGAAATAGCTCCTATAGCTTGTGAGGAAATAGATACTAAAACTACTGGAGCTGATAACTTGATTTAGATAAGTTAAGGCAATTCTATGTTTTAAAAAGGCATTTTTGCATCCATTTCAAATTACACCTTGATTTCTTTTTTCACTTGTATACATTTCTCAAAACTGGATTAGACTGTGTCTGATATAACTGCTTTGAATATTCGCCTTAAATTGTTTTAATGAAAAATCTGATATTATGTTAGAGAAAGTGCTCAGACGTCCATGAAATCCAGATTTTCTGTTGTGTAACTGTTAGATCCTCATTTAATACTTTTTACTGCAGTGAAAGCAATGAAGCTGGTGAAGTGGCTGGAGAACAGGCCTTATGAGGAATGGCTGAGAGAGCTGGGGGTGTTTAGCCTGGAGAAGAGGAGGCTGAGGGGAGACCTCATTGCTCTCTAAAACTACCTGAAAGGAGGTTGTGGAGAGGAGGGTGCTGGCCTCTTCTCCCAAGGGACAGGGGACAGCACAAGAGGGAATGACCTCCAACTCCTCCAGGGAAGTTTTAGGCTGGACATTAGGAAAAAAATTTTCACAGAAAGGGTCATTGGGCACTGGCAGAGGCTGCCCAGGGCGGTGGTGGAGTCACCTTCCCTGGAGGGGTTTAAGGGACAGGTGGACGAGGTGCTGAGGGGCATGGGTTAGTGATTGATGGGAATGGTTGGACTCAATGATCCGGTGAGTCTCTTCCAACCTTGTTGTTCTATGATTCTATGATTCTATGATATTTCCCTACTATAATGCTTTAGTCCATGTATAGATTTGATTTCATTTGGCTTATTTTTCTACCCCTTCAGCTACTACATTTTTTTTTATTTCAAATAATGGCTACAGATGTAAATATGAACAAGTGACATGATTTCTGTGCCTGTAAGAAAACAATGAATCAAAGTGGCAATATATTATTTCTCCCTGAGTACAGTGTAGGCAGATACTCTCCAAGGAAAGCAGAGAATAGTTGAATATTAAAAAACGATTTTTTGAGAAATTCAGTAGAAAAGGAACTTTTTTCCTAATTTTTTTAATCTTTTTCTTATCTATTAACTTAGTATATTGGCTTTGGAATAATACAAGATGTGTTCCTGTCATTCACGCAAAGCTGTATGAACAGCAAAAAATCTCAAATTAATAAGAAAGATCCTATTTCAGGTAATTTGGCCAAATTTTTATTTAAGTAAAATGTAATGACTTTATTTTTCCCTCATTTTTAAACTTTACCATAATGTTAAGAAGAACTATTGGAAACATTTATATAATGATAGCCGACTCTAAAGATAAGAAAAAATATATTATATATATTTATAATGAAACATTTTAAAACTTGATTGGACAGAAAATCAAGTTTTTCATTTGTCTGCTTATAGGCAGTAGCTTGGTATAAATTAACAGATTAATTTCAAAGCTGATACAGATTTTTATATTAAAAATAATAGTCTCTTAAAGTGATTTGACCTTGTACATCCTTTACTTGAAAAAGTTCTTGGCTACACTGTATTTTAACTCTAAGCCCACTGAAAGTTGTGGACTGGACAAGTACAAGAAGAAGTTGTGAAGACATTTGACAGGCTTTGATGAGTTAAACCTGGCTGACAGCCAGGTGCCCACCCAGCCCTCCTTTAAAAAATATTTTTTTGCATATTTTTTCAGTTTAAAGTCTGCAGGTAGATATATCAAGTCAATTTGAGATAATCATGTTGCCTTACGTCATTTATTGAGAAAGGACAATGCTCAAAAGTAGGACTACAGTATGTGAAAAAATTGTGCGGTCTGGTAATCAGTAATTTTCTGCAGCAGAACAGAGGGCTAAATAAATATTTCCTCCCTAAACACATTCAAAATATAAAAGAGGCTGTGCTGTTGTGTTGTAGTGTATGGTTCAGGACTGAACCCAACAATGACTGTTGCATAGGCTCCATATAATTCTGCCATGGTGAATATAAATATTTACTTGCAGGCTTGCAAATCCCACACTAAGATCCTTTAGTCAGCATTTTAGTCCCCAAAACAGGTCTGAATGGGATAAAATGTTGTCTATTTGTTAATTCTATGTAGAAGGTCATCTCTAGAATTGAGAATCACTTAAAATTTCAAGATCTTAATAATGTAAACATTTAATCCTGACATTAGGCGCAAGTTCTATTAATCTATTTGCTCCCATATGTGCTGAGTTAACTGTAGTATTGCAGGCAACTTTAATCTACAATCAAATCTTACTTATACCCTCTGTATAATGAGATAAAATAGGATGAACTCTTCAGTCCTTTTTTTTACTACATATTTCTCAATTTTTAAGCATCCTACATGTCTTCTTTGAACCTATTCAAGTGCATCCATCCCTTTCTTTAACTGTGGGAATGCACATCAGTTACCATAGGAAATAGTTACTTTATTTTTATCTGTTTAAATATAGAAGGATTACTAAAATCCCACCTGATATGGGCCCAATTGGTTGCTCTCTTTTGGCCAATTAATCTGTTGTGGATTGATCAGTCATTAATATACTTGCTCCCTTTCATGTGACCTCAAATCTATCTGGCTAGATTAAAAACATGCTCTTTGACCATTGTCAGTGTCCTTCAGTTACTCTGCTTCGTTCTGTGGGTAGATGATGTGTTTATGGGAAAGTGATGTGTCACTTTCTAAGGCGCTTTTTCAGCTGTTGGTTACTCAACTGCAGGTGAAGAAAGGAGTGAGAATATGTAAAACAACTTTGCACCATAGTCAGGGAAGAAGGAGAGGGAGGAACCTTTCTTTATATCTTCTCTCCCTACCCTGCTGAGGAGGAGAGTGAAAGAGCGGCTCTGCTGGTCACCTGGCATCCAGCTAGGGTGAACCCACCACACAGGTGACTATTCAAATCTCTAATCTAAATGGCTATCATTTATCAACAATATATGTTCTCAGGAGACAGAATCATAGAGTGGTTTGTGTTGGAAGGGACCTTAAAGATCACCTAGTTCCAACCCCCCTGTCATAGGTCGGGACACCTCCCACTGGACCAGGCTCCTTAAAGCCTCCTCCAGCCTGGCCTTGAACACCTCCAAGGGATGTGACATAAAAAAGTGTCACATTGTCTATTTTCGTGTAACACCTTGTTCTGGTTTGAGCTAAAGTACAATCAGTTTTCTAACTTCAGCTAAGTCTCGTCCAAGTAACACCATTTTCTGAAAGTTAACTGTGTGTTTTTCACAGAAGAGATACTATGGGGTATTGTTATGCAGAAAGGTCATTGCTTATACATATTTCTATAGTAACCAAGGCCATCTTTGAGCTGGTGGAGTGCCGCAAGTCAAAGAGGCAAAGAAGGCTTGCACCTGCACTGGGGGTGCAGACAGAGCAAATGACCCTGACCTAACCAACACAGTATTCCATGTACCTCATACCTTGGATAAAACCAAGAGATCATGAGGGTCTCATTCTATTCTTTGATGGCCTACATCCAGTGAAGACCTCATCCGTCTGTTTGCCCTGGATCCCAGATCCGCACATCCCTGAATTCAGGATGCAATTTTGTATTTTGTATAAATATTGTTGTCATTATTATTGTTGCTATTGTTATTGCTGTTATTGTTATTATTTCATTAAAGCGTTATTTGTAGTTTTATTTTCCAACTCACAAGCTTTTTCTTCTCATTTCTCTTTTGTCTTTCCCTAGGACTGGAAAGGGAAGGGAACTGGGAGCCCAAGTGCTCAGTTTTAGCAGCAGAAATTACCCAGGATGGGGCTGAACTGTGACAGTTCCATGGTACCCAAGAAGAAACGAAAGCAGACAGTGTCTCTGCCTTTGATTCTCTTTATGTGTGAAGCCATGCTCTCATTCTAAAAATTTACTTGAAATATTCATTATTGATATAAATGGATTTAATGTTAAATCTAAGTTGATTTGGTATATAATTTCATCACTCAAATTTGTGTTTGAAATATAAAGGTAAACTGGAATTACCATTGAAATATTAACCATTTTATTGTGAAAATACAGTCTCTTTCACTGAAAAGTCTCTTCAGTTATTCCACAATTTTTTTCAGTCACTTACTGTTTGTCCTCTTTTCAGAGTGCTTATTTTTTGGTTACACACGATTTTGCATTCATCGCAAGAAGAGACATACCATGCACGGAATGATAAAGATGTTTATAAGAACATAATTTAGTGACTGTTGAGCCCAAAGGGTAATGCCTGCCAAAACTCATTAACTGTTCTACTGTGATGTAACGAACTATGATGGGACTGATTTGACATGATAGAGTATGTCACAAACTGAAATGAAGAAATGAAAAATTAAAACTAGAAAAAATCTATTAGGGAAAGGGTTGAAAATTTAACTTCTAGTTTTATAAAATTATGTTTCTTGGATAACAGGTTGATGTTGGATGAACAGTTTATAAGTTCAGCGTAATTGATGTTCTAGGTACTCCCAGGGTGCTGAATACATCCAGCCTAATGCCAGTGAGTGAGACTATCATCTTGTAGGAACTACTCTGAGTAAAGCAAATATCCAAGGTAAAGTATTGACCTAATGTCTTGTAAAAATATAAAGTAGTGAACAGTACAGAATACAGTCACAACCCCACTGAAAAAACATTACACAGTGAAGTATTCAGAGAGATTTTTATCTGTACTTCCTGAATATAAAGTACATACTTTAATCCGAGAGTCTAAATGCTTGACCTAACCCTAGGTGAAAGAGTTCTTTATCCTTTGGTCACAACTTGAGTGCAAAAATAAGTTCAACTTTTCCATCTACTGAATATAACAAAAGTCTGTTCTATATCAATACAGTAGACTCTAAAAGTAGCTGTTGGAAATCT
>WAAB01022470.1:0-34855 GCA_013389865.1 Piaya cayana
GCTACTCCGTGTTTAAATCTCCTAAATGGCACAACCAGCTTCATTATTAGACAGAGAAGTAATAGATCTTGTACTCCCTTCTAAACCTTATTGATATGCTGAATTTATTGCCTTATTCTAGTCCCTTTTCAATTCATTCACTGTAAAATTCAACTCCAAGAGGAGAACCATCTTGTTAGTAACACAGGATGCTATGTTTTTGATTAAGATGCCAGATAGGAGACAGAAATGATAAAAAATATTCTTACCTTACTCAAGTTTAATCACAAATAAGAAAAGATTCTTTTTCTTTCATAGGAAGTAGGTCTATGTTCACATATATCTTATGTACTCTCATGTCACCAAATTTTTTTTCATTTCAGTCTGAAATATACATGCTAATCTAAAATTTTGTTGTCACTTCCCCTTACAGTGATTAATCTGATGATGCCTGTGTCATAAAGCATCTAAGTTGTGACCCCTGGATTGCAGAAATGCTTAAAGAAAAGCCATTGTCTGGAAATCTTCCCTATGAAAAAACATTTTAAATGGGGTATTTTAAAATATTTACGTACAGAAATAAAAATGTTTATTTTAGGATAAATGGAAGAAAAAGCAAGCAACATTCATTATGAATCATTGATATAGATAAAGAAGATGAAGAGCATAGAAACTCTCTTAATTCTATTTCACTTTATTTAAATGGAAATAAGTCACCTAACTTGCTTAGGAAATTTTTGCATAAAATATTAGTCATTGCTCTGCTTTTCTAAGCACCCATATTGATACCCATAAAGTATTTATCAATCCTAGGAAGCAACACATGAGCTGGACAGCTGCCTCAGATAGCTGATGAGAATACTACTAAATTTCCAGCTTAAGCAAAGAGCAGATTTTATTTCTTTTCAGCACAAGCATCTTCATTATGTCTGTCAGCTAGTGTGATGATAGAATGCATTTATTTTCAGCAGTGAAAGCAAAGATTCAGAAACTACTTATGGTATGAATGAAATGGTGATCACATTGTTTTCTATAAGCCATTTATTCATATATTCCAACTATTCTCCAGCTTGTCATATACAGAAATGTCTGCTGCATAAAACATAATGGACTGATTGCTAGAAGTCTTACAGAGTAGAAAGCTGTGTGATGAAGGAATTGGGAGAGGGAGTATGTGTGCAACCTCCAATCCTTATGCATAGATCAATTCAGAACATAAAAATATTTAAAATTTGTATAAATTGCTTACATTGCCAAATTTTAATGTAAAATGATTAATTGAAGTTATACAAATGTAAAAACAGGTGCGTAGAAGGCTCTCTTGAATTATAAAGAAGCTCTGCTTTACAGTGTGTCTCACTGGGACATGACTGGACAAATATAGTAAGTTTAAGAAATTTTAAAACATGTCTTTCTATCCATGAGCTCTGCAGAGGCAAGACATCCAGATGGCACTTGAAAAACATCATGATGAATCAGGTCTTTAAAATGTGGTATTCATCACATTATCAGATATAGTAAGTTTTGCCAACACCTGGTAATCAACAAATTATTCTTGCAGTAGAGTCATTAAATGGACTAGATCAAAACTGTAGGATACCTGTTAACAGTGTCTTCAGCTGAGGGGAATGCCAGTTTTGCTTTTCTTCCAAAGTTTAGAAATCATAGCACACAAAATCACCAGAATATTAATTTTGAAATATAATGCTTAAAAAGCATTATTTCCTAGAATAGTTTACTGAAGAGAAAATAAAATTTCAGGGGAAAAAAATGGTTATTACAAGAAAGTCTTTCAGGTGAATATTTCTTAACACACAGATAAGAAGTTAGTGCTAGTTTCTGCTCCTTGAAAAAAATGTTCCTTGTGCCTTTAAAATATCCTTATTAATTTTCCTACAGTAATCTATATTAACATAGTATTTCATGATAGTATTTATTATAATCACATAGTGTATAGAAGAATACTTGTGGGCATGACTACTGGGTATTGTGGATTTTCCCAGTATCTCATAATTGGATGTGAATTTCAGGACTCAGAACTTTATCAAAATACCAATATTCCATCACAGAAAAATAATTGCTGCTGTTGAGTAATATGTTGCACTCAGTTTGTAGACACAGTACAGACAACAATCTGATTTCCATTGCATGAGTCTGATTAGAGCTCATTTCAGGAGACCATAAGAGCAGGGTGAGCTCCCAGAAGGGCACATACAATTTAAAGCATCCAGTATGTAGGTTTCAGAAGGCAAGTGACTCCATGCAAACTTCTCTATACTGTCTGCAAGTCCAGTACTTTCTCTGAACTGAGCAAATTTAAAAGTAGTAATGTAAGAGGCAAAAGAAAAACTATCTGTAATGTGTACAGTGTGCTTGTATTTTAGGGAAGTAAGTGGGAATAATATTCATTAATACTTGTTCACCCAGGCCAATTAGTTTTACATGCTTAAAAGGCATTTGAGGACTCCAGCTGAAATTATTACAATTAATTGTAAGACTCAATGCTTGCTTACAAGACTAAAGATTTTATACCCATGTATAAAAGGAATGTTCTACTGTCCTCAGTGATTTATTAAAATGTAGCCTTTAGCTGGGATATTAGCCTTCTTTGTTAGTTCCTGAAAGTATGTTTTATTACAGGCTTTCTCCTTGTAAGATTTCCTAACAGGAATGCCCAAGTCCCAACTGATTTACATTACTGGTTTCAATGGAAAACTATCAGTGTTTATCATAGCAACATCTCCTTCATATTTCAGCTTTGGAAACAAACATAACAGAAATTACGGAAAAAGTCATGTTAACCTACAGTTAGAATTTGAATACACTGGAATCTGGAATCTCAAACAGGATAAGTTTGGCCCCAAACCAGAAAAATTGAAGTAAACTACATTGTTATCTTGCCGTAGCTGTTGAACTTTGCTATTCATTCTGTTTAGAGATTACAGTAACTGGAATACTGTATTACACATAATAGAAAGTTGTGTTATTCCATACTTCTCTGTAAATCTGAGTTTTTCTTAATTTGCTTTTTAAATTGACATACTTGTTTTGAGGACTGTTTGAGTACTCCATATAATAAACTTCTATTTCCTTAATATGTCAGCAGCCATTACATTTCTATTTCTCTTCCCTTCCAACTAGCTATGCTGGAACTGAAACCAGCTGAATAATTCACATACTTAAATTTCTAACTATAATGTGGTTTAGTTTAAGATAGGCACCCTTTATAGACAAGTCAAAAAGATTCAACTCTAAATGCCAGTTCTCTCAGCAGATTATTAAATGAAATTAGATGAAAAGATATCTAAACTTCTGAGGTCTAACACTGCATAAATTGCATTTTACACTAAGGTTCTGTGATAGAAATTGAGCTAAAAAAGAAATAATAAAATTAGTAATACAGTAAGAAAAAACATTAATCAGATACAGTCAAATAATATCATCATACGGAGCCCTCAACATCTTAATTTAGTAATTTAAATAAACTTTATAAATTCAGTTCAAGGAAGCATATCAGCAACAGAATATATCTATGTTCTTTTAAGCACACTGTTATTATGATTAGAATATTAGACACATTGAATTTTTCTTATTGACAGAATATGTGTACAGGATTATTTTTGATAGTCTAGAAGAAATATTCCCTTTTGCAAAGGAGTAAGGAAAGCTACTGGGTCTAGATAACACAGAGAGGACACACAGAACTGAAGCTAAATGCTCCTACCTCTCTCCTGGTAATTACAATGATAAGATAATTAGACGTATAAATATTTTATTCTGAATTGGATACAGTGACAAAAGCCTTGCCACCTCCTTCAAATGAATTGTGTAACACATTCTATAGGAAATTATGTTTTGATTTGTATAGTTGCTCAGGAAATTTATACAGATTACTAATTCTCAAGATGCTAACCAATAATTTTCAAGATTAAGAATTCCCCACTTCCCTCATATTTTACTACTCCTCAACTGGAAGAATTGCATCTCCCTCTGCAGCATCTGGTGTTAACTGTTGCTAGACAGAGTATTGAACTGATAGAGCACTGGTTTGTTCTGAAGTAACCACCAATATATTTAGATACTGGTAGCTAAAATACACATGTAGTCAAATCAAGAAATAGCTTAAGAAAAGGATTACCAATTTCTAACTGAGATGAACTTACTGCCAAAAGACAGTTTAAATGACTGTTCATATGCTGTGTTGCCTGCTAGTCTCTAAACTAATTGAGAAGTGAGAATGGCTTGATGTGTTATTTAGATAAAGAGAGCAGGTACAGTAACAAATGATACTGTGATACTGCAGTATGTTTATTTTTTTCTGTGGATCATTAAAATCACAGTATAGCACCTGGTGTTCATTTCAATCAAGACTGAAAATTCTCCACCTAACTTGTTTGCTATTTCATTTTTACAGTCCACTGACTCTTCAGTTCTAAAAGATCAATCACTGAGGTATTGATTTAAAAGAGGTATGAAAATCAAAGCCGAATGAACACATCTGACTTGTTCATAATGCATGGTCAGCTTTGGGGAAGAGAAATTGTGGAATAACATGGTGGTGGAGAAACAGTTAGACTGTGACTTGAATAAAGCAGATTATGCTGGCAACAAATCAATGATAGAGCAGAGTGTTCCATTTCATGCCTTTTGCAATAGACAGAAGCAGAAAGGTAGTGTGGAAGATACAGTCCCATCAACATTTCGTTTTCTAAGCTGGGCAGGAGAATAAAAATGCATGCAGGCTCTGAAAGAAAATGACATCTTTAGATATGGAGCTACAGTAGTTATCTCTCTTCAAATCCAAGTTTTGTTCAGAATTGTACACAGCTGCCCACTACATTGGGGTATTTTTGCAGCAGGAAAACAGTATAAGCAGTAAAATAGTTGCCAGAATTAATTACCTACAGAAAATTAGAAATTGCCTACTTCAATAACAAGCTACATTTCTTTATTAAACTGGAAAAAAGTCAGACTGGTTCATCTTTATTATATTCCCTCTCTCTTTCTTTACTGCCACCCCTCCACTTGAATTTTTTTTTACCAAGATAAGCTTTGGGCAGGATTTTTTTCTGGAAAGTAAGAGATGAATTTGAAATGAGGTAACAAAACCTGAGCATAACAACTTGGAAAACATGATCCATTCCTGCCTTAAAGACAGCTTCTTTTATTCCAGCTCCAAAAGTGTGGTGAAATGAGACAAAAGAAGAACATGTGTGTTCTAACAGAAAGAAGAAAAATAAAATTTTATCTGATTTAAATTTGTGTCTGCCCCTTTAAAATTACAGCATACAAAGTAATTAAATATGTAGGGATATGACGAAGAGCACAGCTGCTATACGTGATGTAAATTTATTATTTAAAGCATAATAACATGAATAGAGAGATAAACCATTCTGTGTATTGATTTTTTTTGCACAGCTGAGATTTTGCAAAGAAATTAGTGATGATTGGTAATTAATGTACCAAATAGCTTAAGATATGTTCAAAGGTCTAATTTTTTGTATTTCTTTATTTACTTTGGTAAATGAAAAAAGGTTCCTATAAAATTTCTAAGATAAAAAGTATTTCAGATATCAAACAAAGGAATCAACAATTACCTAAAATCCTGTGTACTCCAAGGATTTCCTTAAAAGAGATAATGGGCATAGGGGAAACCTTTGTTGCAAAAATGAATCTGAAATGAGCTTACAGAATCTTTACTAAAACATGCTTTAGAGACAAAGTGAGGAACAACATAAAAAATGCAAAGAATAAAACACTCAAGAAATTTCTGGTTTGTGGGTTCTAGGGGCTGGATGTTTATATTTTTTTGCTTCTCTGTGTGTGTGTATGTGGTTTTTTTCCCCTCAAGCAAGAGAAAATGAAGTAAAATTTCTCAATTAGTAGAAAAAATGGTTGGAAATGGAGAGCTTGGCACATCATCTAATTTTATTTTGACCCAAAGGCAGCGACATCTGGAGAATATATTTAGTACCAGAGACATTTTCTCTCAGAGAATTATAATTTTGAACACAAAAGGAACAATCCTTAACTGGCATAAAGCTCCACTTCAGCTGAAGTGATAGGAGTTAGGTGTGTGACATTCATTTTATCTTTCAAAAAGCTTGGTCATCTGTATTAATCCCAGATTCTAGAAAATGCAATAGTTAATGTCTTCTGGAAAATAAAACCCAAGAGTTTAAGACTTTGTTATGTTTTAGTACTTGATTTTGACAATAACTTCTGACTATTGTCTATAACAAGAATAAAAGAATTCCCACTAAATTATAGGCATTTTTACTTACATTCGCACATAATATAATGGGGGGAAGTTCACTTACAAGCAATGTATAAATCAAATACAATAATTTAGAAGTCTTGCCTTTCAGGAATTTGAGTTGCACTTCTCTAAACATAAATTTCTTAAAGTGAAAGCAAAAGGTATTCTTATAAAATCAAGGCTATTCAATTCAAATGGAAGAGGAATCCCAAAGGCAAAGATCTTTTCTTCAGTCAATTCCTTTACAGCTCTGCTGTAGATCAGGAATAATCTCTGCTTTGAACATATCTACTATCACAAATCAGTATTATAGAGTGAAACAATCTTTCAGCGTAGCATTCATAGTTTTTAGAATAATCTTATGCTCATGTAATTAGTAAGAAACATGCTTATCACTGTCATAGTCATGTTGTTGATATAATGTTTTAGCTAAATTTGTCAAACCTTTCAGGTTCTCAGCAGGGATAGGTACTTCTCCTATAAAGCAGCAAATGGATTTCTAAAGGTACATAAATTAAATAAATAATAATTTAAAAAACCCCTAAGAGCAGGTAAATTTAAAAAGCATAACATTTGAGCTGCCAAAGTCAAACAAAAGGAAATTAACAAACCTAACATAAAAAGATCTTTCAATAACAAAACAAAACAAAAAAACCCAAAACACAATCCAAACCCTTCTAATAGTATTCTCTTTGCACGTAGTGAGAAGAGAGATTCAGGGAAACAGCTACCCTTTACTAGAATCTATTGGAAAATGCATATTTCCTGTCAAGTGATGGAGCATATCTGTGTGAATTCAAAGCACCATTCCCTCTCTCAGTTTGAGACCTGAGATCATACCTTCAGACTTTCATTCCCATACTTCCAAATTCTCTCTTCCTTGTAGAGGGATAGCACACCAGTGCTTTGGGTGACACAGGGAATGGCTAGCTATTAATTTTTTTTTATCATCCAGATACTATATCCAGTGCAGAATTATTCATTTACTTTAATTTTTTACCAATTCTTATTTCTTGGCAAACACCTGTATATGACCTTTTGTGGCACTTTCCTGGAAACCAAGGATTCTCAAAGTAATTATACTTTCTAACACTTCATAGAATCACAGAAGACTTCCCATCACTGCTACTTCCTCTTGCAAGTCCACAAAACCTATGGAAATACATGGAAGTCTCCACTACTGTAAGAACAACTTCCATTATTGCAGTTTATTGCACATAAGCTTCCATGTGACTGTGTGAAGTACAGGAAGACACCTGCTGTTGCCATAATTATAAAATAATAAATAAATACATAATAAAGTAACCTGAAGCAGTTTGAAGGTTGGCAAAACTATAAGCAACTGAAAAGAGAGTTTTGTAGTGGGAATGGGTCAAACATGTAGGCATCACTACCTGGGTCACCTACAAGAATAAGAACGCAAATGAAAGTTGTTACTTCAACTTCCATCTGGAGATCATTCCCTAGTGAATAATATTGTATTATACTGCTTATTATTTTTCTTAATGTAGAACTCAGTATAATGATCTGGCTGACATAGTTGGTGTGATTAAATGTGTAAGTTTGCAAGGGCTGTCAATGAATAAGCCCTACACTAGCACAGACCTCAATACTGGAATTTAAAACAGGGCATATACAGCCTCAACCTAAGAAGTGCAGGCTACACAGAAATGAAGTCATACTTTGGTAGCGTATGGGAGAATGTGCCATTCTTCAAGAAGTCTTTGTGGCTAAAATGTCTTTTCTTACCCTGATGAGCGGCAACATACAATGAGCTGCCCAAGCACTGTGGCTGGGTGGAGTTGGGAAAGCTTTTTCTAAGATTCTTGAGTTTATGAAAGATTGCAATGACTCTGTTGTGTTATGCTAATGAGGAAGCTGGCTGTTGGAGGCGGGAGATGCAACCTGGCAACATGGTTATGTGGTTGGGCTGTGACCAATGAATACTTGTTACTAGGGCAGAATCAACCAGTCAATGTTCGGCGAGATTGGTCTATAAAAACATCCAATTAACCCAAAATAAACGGCCTCACTTGAGATCATATTGATTTGTTGTGTTGTCCACTTGCTTCCATCGCTACATTCCCCCTCCTTCTATAAATAATGAACTATATATTGTTTCGTGAGAACTAGATAAGGCAGAAGAAAGTCTTGAACTGATTTTCCTAAGAAGTACGTAAACCCCAGGTGATTACAGCAACAGAAGTAAAAATTCCCCATTGGTGTTGTTGGAACTTTGAAAGTAATAACACTGATATTGTGATAGAGGTGTTGAACTATTTTTACATTTAGACTGTTGCCATGCTTTTAAATAATAAATATGACCACTGTGGACTTTGGATAAGCTACTTAAATTACAATGAACATTAAAGAATATTTAATAATGGTCTTATAGCAGTTCTGAATCTCTCTTAATAATTTCCACTTTGTTCTATCATCGCAACAATTTCCACCATTATCAAATGGTTTCTGCCTGCTTTTCCTGGTGACAGTAGACAATAGTAGAGAAAAGAGTGCCAAGAATAGCACTGAAGTCATTGCAAGTTATACTTCTCAAACTTGTAATTGAGAAATAGTCTATAATTTGAATTCAGTGCAGTACCTAAATAACATGTAACTACTTTGAATTTCAAGGATATGCTTGTTCATGAAGGTGTAAGTATTTATCACATGAACAAAGAGCTAATCTTTGGAAGAAAAGAAAATTTCAAGATTTCATATTTCTAAGTAAGTCAGTCTAACCACTGCTCTATTCATACAGCTCTGAGAAATCCAGCTACTCTGCTCTCCACTGAAAAGACCTCAGCAGAAGAGAGAATTCAGTCCAATGTCTATTCTGAATGGTTGCTACCTGGAGACTTACATGACATGGAAGTCTAGAAACCTGTGACTTCTGGCAATAGAAAGGAGGTTCCTTCTTTTTCTACTGATCTGCATCAGAGAAACAGATACACATGCTGACACTGAGAGGAAGAAGTAGGTAGCAGAGGTGGGGACTCCTTTCTGCAGGGAGTGGAGACAATGCCAGCATGTCTTTTAAATGCCTCCGCAGATGGTGACTCAACAACTTCCCCCTGCAGCTTGTTCCAATACTTGACCATCCACAGTTTCAGTACAGGCTGGGGGATGATGAGATTGAGAGCAGCCCTGCAGAGAAGGACTTGGAGGTGTTGGTTGATGAGAGGCTTGTTATGAATGGGCAATCTGTATTTGCAGTCCAGAGGGTTAACTGTATCCTGGGCTGCACCAAAACAAGCATGGTCAGCAGATTGAGGAAGGTGATTCTCCCCCTCTACTCCTCTCTTGTGAGACTCCACTGGAGTACTGCGTACATTTCTGGAATCCCCAATATAAGAAGAATCCAAAACTGTTGGAACGGGTCCAGGGGAGGATCATGAAGACAATCAGGAAAATGGAGCACCTCTGCTATGAGGACAAGCTGTGAGAGTTGGCATTGTACAGCCTGGAGAAGAGAAGGCTCTGGGGAGACCTTATTGTGGCCTTCCAGTACTTGGAGGAGGCCTACAAGAATGCTGGGAAGAGACTTTTCACAAGTGCATGTAGTGATAGGGCAAGGGGGAATGTCTTTCAATTGGAAGGGGGAAGATTTAGATTAGACATTAGAAAGAAAATCTTCATAATGAGAGTGGTGAGGAACAGGTTGCCAGGCAAAGTTGTGGATGCCTCCTCCCAGGAAGTTCAAAGCCAGATTTGTTAACAAACTGCTGATTTGAGGATGGAGCAGCAGGGCTGGAAACTGGAGATATGACAAACAGTGAACACCTCATTTTAATTTTTTAAAAAATATGGTAGTATGGAAGAGTCAATTTTGTGCACTTTGAAATATAATTTCTCATATAAATAAAAATAATGTTTGAATTTACATCTGAATTTACTTTTCTTTTATGCTCAAACTTAATTTTTTGTATCAGCTGTGAACACATATTTCTTTACATCTCATATGGGAGCATGTTAGCAATTTCTCTTTGGTTTTTAATTGTGTAAGAGGATAGATCCTGTCTAAATGAAAAGATGTTTTTTAAAAGGGCACTATGACTTTTATTGGTAAGATATATAAGCAAAATGGATATTCAGGGTGTCAAATTATTATTCATAGACTTGTAGTAATATTTGATTATGAATCCTTGCCCCTATAAATCAAATTCCTTTACAGTTAACCATGTGTACTGTTACAAATGTACAGTCTGGCTTGCCTTTGTACCGATAGAATCATTATTTCTTTATCAGAATTTCAAGTTGTATATATTTATTCTGAAAAGGCAAGAACTGTTCAAGGCATCTAGCTTAGACTATTTGAAGGGTATCAGCTGTTTAAATGACATTTTCACCTTCAGCAAATACATCTAGAGATGGTGACACTATCATGCTGCTGGCAATCTATGATACAGTCATGTCACAAATAGGTGTCAATTCTCATTACATTCTCAAGTATAAATTCCATTTATCAGTTCCCACATAGCTGCAGATATTTTAACAATCCCATTTTACCACAACTGCAGCAAGGCTCAGCCTTAAATGCTTTAAGATATATTTGTAGAACCTACTGTAGATGCACCAGATTTGGGAGCATTATGTGTAGTTTGTAGCCACATAGGAATTTTTACTTCCAAAGATTATTGAATATACTAGTAATTTATTGTCTGTCTACCTTGACAAATAAGAGAAGTTATTTGTAGTTTTATTTCTTCAGTCTGGTTTATAGTATTACAATGCAATTACTTTTTATTTGAAACTCAGACTTAAATTCTATTTTCTGAAATATTTTTGGGGGCACTACACATCATTCAACTTGAGCTCTGATATTTAATAAAGTTCTTGGGATTTGGTATTAGTCAGGACTATGTGACTTACTAGAAAGAGGTTTTTAAAATAAATCTTCCAAAAATTAATACTTGCGATGGGACTTTGTACCTATAACTTTTAAATTCAGAACCAAATTGCTATAAGAAAAAATCACCATCTGTTAGATAGGTCCATGTTTTCTGTTCTTTCTGTTTTCTAAATAAATTATTTCTATTTCTATTTCAAAATAAATTATTTTTAGTGCAAAGCTAGCTTCCATATTTCTTACCTAAGTGATTTTTGAGAGCTCCTCCATGCTGTAACACATTATTAGAATAAAACTAGACAATGGTCCACTATATTTCTAAGATATCTCATTTTATCACCATTGTACAATAATTTCAGAGAGTCAAGTCCTATCTAACACCTGACAATTGCAAAGCAGCTAATAATATATAAAAACCTGAAAATAAACATAATATATAGTAGTTATCAGTGACAATATTAGAAAAATAAATGATGGCTTTGTTTAGTGTGGTAGAACTCTGACAAGTATCACATGCTTATACTGGTATAACAGAGAGAATAAAAAGCAAATCTGAAAAAGAAAGATAGGTTTTTACCACATGCAATCATGCAGGGTAATTCTGTATCAAGCTAATGTTATCTTACCTGCAAAAACATTTTCATCTCAATAATTTATATTCCTGTCTTTCATGGCATGTTGAATTTATCTTGGTACATTTCTAGCCTCTAACATTAATTTGTAGTTAAACACACAATTTTACATTATGCTAATTTTAGAGCATATCTTTATTATTTATTCAAATTTTAATAATCTAATGTGGATGAGAGGAATGAGAAGTCTAACTTAAATTACTGTTTTCTCTAGAAAGGCAATAGACAGAAAAATGAACCTCTGAACATTAGAAGACTTTGTCTGTTTGTTTAAGATAACTGTGTACTTATTCCGTAAGGATGCAGAGAAACAACAGGAAGTAATAAATACCATTCTTCCCATAGGATATGGATTGCCTGATCCAAACTAACTCTACTGTAGTCATTCTATGTTGTTTAATAATCTACTGGTATGGTCGCAAAAAATATTGTAGGAATTATTTTTTAGTTTGTGCAGAAGAACTAAAACAAAGGGGAAAACATGTATCTTTGGTCAGTGAATCCACCTCTAAGCCATGGCATAGCCACTCAATCAAGAATTTTTGTTCAAAAAAGCAGGAGACAAAAAGTCTTTTTTATAAATCTTTTTTATTTATTTTTTGTTAGTTTTCTGGGGAGCAAACCTCTCATCTTGCTGGGCTAGGACTTTATTTTTATCACAAGCTGAATCTATAGGCATTTCATATTTTTATCTTGACTGGATTAAAAAAAAAAGGTAAATATTTGTAATAAGGAGCACCTCCTCTGCTTAGCCTGCAGGGACTACTTTTGTACTTGGGTATTTCTGTGTTGCCTTTTAATTGCCGCTGCCCCAGCACATACATAGAGACAGTAAGCAACCCAAAATGGCATTAAACCTCTTCACTATCTACAAGAATCAGAGGGGGAAAAAGGTCACTTTAATAGCATGACTCTTCATAGGTAGTGAAGTAGTTTGAGTGTAGTAAAAAGTGTGTCTTCTCTTTCAAGACAGTAAATGTCACCTCCAGGATGATTCCAGGTCATGGCTATTTGAAGAGAGTGAGAAAACTTGGAGATCTCTGCATCTTCTACCATCAAAACAGAATAACCAAGAAATTACATTTCTGCAATATATCAAGATACTGTCAGCAAAATTCAGTGTTGCACAAAAAAAAAGATGAGCTCTAAACTTCCAATGTTGTAACATGATATATATGTTCCTAAAATGTACCATTATTATCATTAATACTTATTTGCTGCAGAACTGCATTACTTATGATACAATGATTATTTTTCATTTTGTTTTTCCATTTTGTTTTTGAAAATATTTACCTCATTCTGGATAAATCTAAAACCACTCAGCACTTCATGTTTGAAGAAAATATTGATAATTAAGTGCATTTATGTTTTAAAAATTTGTAAACACTGTTATATGATTAATAAGGTCATATGTGACAAATCTCTCTGGCACTAAAAGGAATAATTTGATCCTATAATAGGTGGAACGATTATTGTGTGCTAATCATAGATTAGCAGTGACCAGACAAGTTAAATTTAGACTAGAATCCAGCATTCAGATTTTATATAGAAGCAGAGTTTGAAGAAAATAACAGTGAAATCTCATACTGTTTGTAATTATTTTCGCAAGATTTCATGCTCAAAAAAGCAAAAGATTCAAAATTACTAAAAGGTAATTCTAATTCTCCCTTTCTTCCCTGAATGAGATGACAAATTCCTAAAAGATAGGATGCATCTGCAGTAGAACCAAAAAACAATCACTTATTGCTTTACAGGGAAAAATATTTGGTCACAACTTTGAATAGTAATTCTAATTATTTTTTCCAAAACTCAAATACTTTCATAAGGCACAGGTTTGAAATCCCAATACATAGTTTTCCTAATCTTTATAATATACATATTTTCTTATAACTTTATTCTTTTGCACTTAAATTTTATAAATCTTGAAAAAAAATTGTAAAATACTGTTATAACAAGACAAAACAGAAATTAAAGTAATAAAATAGCCTAGCTGTGATTCTCTTTTTTGTTAAATCAGAAGTCTTTTGGTCCCATAAGTTTAATACATATGGAATTCTAGAGAGAACAGTCCTTATTTCAAGCAGATATGCTAATGAAGAAATGGAAAATTTCAGGACACAATTTGCTTCATGAAGTGCATCTGTACAAGTGAGAGGAGGGAAATGTTTCTCTTCGCAGAGCTTGTACAAAGTCAAAAGCCCCAACCTTATATTGCACAGGGGTGAGGAGGCCCAGCAGGATGATGAACTCTTACCATAATAGATACTGGAGGCTTGTAACTTGTGACTTCTGACAATAGATTTCTCCAGCTGCAGGTGTTGACAAGCTACTGATATGGCAACAGAAGATATGAAAGAAAAATTGTTGGGGAGCGTGTCTACATGGGCCGGTTGTGTCTGA
Source organism: Piaya cayana (assembly GCA_013389865.1). Lineage (NCBI taxonomy): Eukaryota > Metazoa > Chordata > Aves > Cuculiformes > Coccyzidae > Piaya > Piaya cayana. Next base: position 14,120 of record WAAB01022470.1, read on the forward strand.
TCTGTGCCTAAAGCAGTGCCACAAAGAGAAAGCAATGGACAGTGGCAGTCAGGGTTCCCCTTCTGCAGGGGAAGGTGGCTCCCAAAGCCTCATTTTTGTGGCCTGCCTGTACAAATAGTGGCAGCCCAAACACAGTCACTGCCACCCAAAAGTACCAAGAAGTGATACAGACTTCTAAAGAAAGAATAAGCAAGGAAAGAGCTAAAAAAAAGACAAGCAAAGTAGCAGGAAAAGCAGAATATAACAGAAAATTAATCACCACCCAAATGTATCCAGCACAGATTTCAGAATTAGTTGTGGTCCATGGGGCAGTGGGCGTGCATGTGTGCTTTTTTTCATGGATTATTTATAGAGGAGCTCTGTCCCTTATTAGCATATGAGGAGGGGTCTTGCTGCAAAGTATCCCAGCACTGAAAATACTCTAAGTGGAACATGCATAGTAGTTCTTTCTGGAAGGTTTGAAATGCTTAGCGTTCTCCTATGAATTTATATTTCCAGGAGATTTATCTCAAATTTACCCTTTCATATACTGTGCTTTCAGTAGACACCAAGTTGGTTATGATATATGAGTATTTTAGCAAAAGATTGTGTTGACTTGAAATATTGAGGAATATGTGATTATTGAAATGCCCGTATTATTTAACTCTTTCTATGTTCGTATTGATACCAGAACACTGACAAGATTAGAAAGCAGATGTGAGAAGGAGAAAACCTTTTATAAGACATATTTCTTGTTGAAGAAAAAAATTAGTGCATTTATCCATATAATAGTGGAAAATTTCTTTCCTTGAATTTCATCCACAGCTTATGGCAGTTATTTAACTCAGGTCTTACAAAAAACTTTCAGAGATGTGGAGATTGTCAGAATAATATCTCCATCTGCCTTAACTGCTTTCAAAAGTAGTTCTGAATTGACAAGAGATTGATAGGTTTCTTTGATACCTTTTTTTTTTTTTTAAGACACTCAAATGACTCTTGAGGAAAAACCAAAAAGAAAATGCTATATCAAAATAAGTAGCATATATAAAATCAAATGTAATATAAGTAAAAGAGTATGTTCAGAATTTAGGAAGTAGGAATACCTCATGAAATGGTTTTTACAGACATTTGTAAAGGGTGTTCACATATTGTATGAACCTACACTGAATTCATAGGGGCTGTTTTAGTGTAATTACACTTCCTGACTGAAATGTAGCTGTTCCAGTCTCATTATAAATACAAAATATACATAGAAAAATAAAAATGCTGTGAGAAAATAGATCTTATTTTAAAATAGTCAGATCAAGATAGAGAGATCACATATACTCGTCTGAACTATATGGTGGTAATTAACTCTCTACTTAGCAAATTTCCTAGAAAAATGTGATATTTTAAGCTATTCAGTCTTACTTAATTCAGGGGTTTTAGCTCTTTGGGAGACAGAAAACAGTGACAGTACTGTTTTAAATGAAGACAAGGAACGGACACACAAAATATAAATTCAAATAAAAAAGCTGTCTGAATCAGCAGCCTGTTCTATTACGAGTTTGTGAGGCCAACACACAAATATATTCAGCATGGGAAGTTAGACACCTTTAAGCATTACAACTGTCCTTACCCTGTCATAACTGTATTGGTACCTGCTGCAAAACTACTTTGTGCTGATCTGCTATGAAAATATAGTGTTGCCAGATTTCACATTGATTTATGTAGTTCACACCTGCAGAAAGAGTAGTTGCACATTACAGTACATCAGAGAGTACGCCAAGAAAAACAGTTTAAGATTTCTTATAGAACAATTTTTAACATTACTTGTTGAGTTGAACATTGCTTCCTGTATTGATGCTTAAACTAATATACGGGGACAGAAATCCATTTTACTTGTATACAGAGTAGAAATCTCAGAAGTATGAGCCTTTAGCTGATCCAGCATGCCATAAGAATCAATCACAATGACATCCATATAATCTCCCTTTTACTTTAAACGTAGCTCCTAGACAAATATTCTTCTCTCTTGCCTAGTCAGTGAATCTGCTGAAAATATCATTCTTCCCATAACCAGAACAGGGATATTTTTCCCACATTGCGTTATTACCTGCCTTTCTGTCCTTTCAGTCCTTCTGCAACCTTGTGTAGCTTCAGACTTCAGAGCTCCATGGTTAATTCATGCAAATGTTTGGGGTTTTGGTTGTTGGCTTTTTTTTGTTTGTTTGTTTGTTTTGTCAATTCACTGTTAGAGAGCAAAATTTAGAAATATAGTACCAGGGAAGTGTCTCAGAAGACAAGAAACTCTGACTGTATCTCTTCTTTGCTTGGACTATCATGTTGTACTGGCCATTAGAAACTATTTTTAAATTGTTTTTAAAGTTCTGGAGTCTGTGTGTTTTGGATTTAGCACGAACCTAAGAGAAAATAAATGCACAGCTTCCTAAATTATCTGTATTTATTGAACTTCAAATTAGGGCTTCTAATCACTTGGCTTTCTGCAAATATCTTGAGTGAACTAGTGTGTGAGCCAAACACAGGCAGAGAGTACAGGAACAACTACAAAGCTACAGATAAAATGAAAACCATACACTTATGTCTATTTCCTCACAATTTGGAGTAGCTCTAAACCAACACCTGGGCTGAGGAAACACAAACATGAATGCAGGCACTGTCGGGCTTGGTCCTTGCTAGAAAGAGTGCACATCAAACCTCAAACCTGCTGCTCTGCCTGTATTTATCAGGGAACAGTGGAGTAGTCTTCCACTGTGCTTTGATCTTTCTAAGAGGGCAGAGACCTCAAGTATGTTTTCTGGGGTAGCCCTGAGTTTATCACAGGCCTGGGTTACTTAAAACCAAAGGATTCTGCTTGTTAGACACACAAGACTATGAAATAATTAGCAGAATTTAGGTGTTTTTATGCGTCTCAGCTGTGAAGGTCCCTTAAGTGTGTTTTACAATCACCTTTTGCCAGTCTTCTGCTATATTCCCACAACTACTCAATACTATTGACCAGAGTTTCTCAGAGTGATTTTTGTTGTGGAGCTCAATCAGGATCAGTTTGAAAAATCCTAATTAAGCCAGAAATATTTTTTTTTTAAATTCTCTTTTTTTTTCTTTCATTTTACCTCAATTTTCTCTTACAAGTCATCTTTAGCTTACAAAACTAACAATTTCTTTCTCTAATGATATATTAATATGTTTTTTCTTCAAAATGACAGTTTTTAATGGAAGCATTTTTATTAAGACTTCTCCAGGAGTTATTGATGAATATAAGTTTACATGAATGTGTCTACTTTTCTGTTTATTTTCACTCTTTTTTAAGAGCTATGTTAAGGGTTTTGTACTTTCAACATTCTAGCCAGAACAATAGACTCAATGACATGAACCAATAAGGAACAAGCATGGGCTACTTCTGTTATTACTAATGTTATTGCACAAATGTCAAATCTTTTCCTACTTGAATAAATTATTCGAGTAATTAAATGTAACTTTTCAGAATGGTTATATGAAATAAGGCCAAATATCCATCTTCTAAATCATTCTGTGCTGACTGTAGCAAGTAGTATGTACTCAGACAATAACTACGAAAATGGGTTGTGTATGGAGTCATCTCCCCAATGCATTTTTTCTCTACTTCCAGCAATTTGCAGTACTGGTGTCTCCTGGGTTAAACTTTCTATTTATGTCTTGGTGTTTAAAAGGTCTAGAAGGACTTTCAAGCCATAGATATGTCTAATTGCAGTCTTATTTAATACATAATTTTGACTTTCATGCTGTGGCAACTAAATTCTGCACTTTAATTGTGATTATAATAGTGGGATTGGCTTCAGCAAAATATTCCATAAATCCTGTTCTGAGATCTCCCTCAGCATGTTTCACTCACCTATAAAAAAATGATAGATACCATGTGACAGCATGGGGTTTTTTTGCTGCCAGTAGATTTTTGTAGATCAGAAGTCTGATCTTTGAAGTCTACCGCTTGTAGAAATTATTTTATGTATGAATGTAATCAGGACTAGATGAATAAAATTTGGATATAGAGCTGGTAAGGAGTTTTATGACAAAAAACATGTCGGCAGGTGATTTTAACTTGAGAATGGCAAAAAAGGGATAGGCAGCTGTAAGATTGAGTGTGCACACTTGAGATAGGTATGACTGTCTTTAACCCCTTGATTTCAGTCAAGGCAAAGATTGAAGGGAAGTCTCATCCTACATGAGTATAATAACCATCAAGCAATTTCTGTTTAATGTGTTTAATAACTTATTTTTATTTGATAGACCCCTAAAGGTCCTGGGTCAGTTTATCCTTACAGACATCAAGATATAATCTTTCCATTCTAATAGTTTCAAGAATTTGAAAATTTAATTCTATACTGATGGTTTATTATTAAAAAATATAGACTGATACTGTTACCATCCAAGGATTTCTTAACAATTCAGTTTTCATCCTTAAGGACTGTGGTTTATTTGGTATGTATTTACTGAAGAATAGTGTTGGAGAATCAGTGCTGAAGACAGGTATTTAAAATGGAAAACTGAAAATTAAATATCTGCATGGAAATCATGTTCTTCCAAATCATTCTTGCAAAAAGCAAACCTTCATTCTACTAGCAAGACAGTGCATGAAACTTAATAACAAAATAGATTATTTTTTTTAATAGCTCAATATAATGGATTTAGTGATAAAATTAACTTGGACAATGCTGGAGAGTTTTGTGCAAAAGCCTAGTGAATTGTATTTATCTTTATACAAAATCCACACTTTTTTGTGCTGTGCTTGTTCTTCCTCTTTGTCTCCTCGAAATAACTTCCAAAGTCAACTTCTCACTGGTTTTCATCTCTTAATTTTGGGGTTTTTTTCTGACATATCAATCATTTTTAAGGAAAGAAGACAGGCTTTATGACAATTTCCACTTGATTGAAAAAGCTTTTTTTTTCCCTGTCAGAAAAAGTTAAATCAAGAGAAAAATACCTTAGTGCAGTAACTGATTATATACAAGAAAATTTTAACAGTTTACTTGCAGCTTGGTTGTGCTGAGTTCATAAGCAGTGTATGTTAGAAATGACTAGAAATAGGTAGATTTATTTGTTCGTGCTTTCTACAGTCCATCTAAAGCTCAGTAACAATGATTTCTGCCATTCCTAGTACAAGGTTCTGCGGAGCACAAATCTCAGAATCAGCCTTAGCTCACCTTAACTGGTGCTGGGCTGAGCTGGTTTCAGTGCCTGCCTCAAGGCCATGTTCCTGTTGCCTCCATTGCCTGAGCTTGAGCTCTGCCAATGCCTCTGTGTTTGCCTGGCAAAATCAGGGGTTGGTGCCCAACAAACAAGAGCCCCTATTGGGGCTGAACCTGGGGAATCTGTGGAGCCACATTCACCCCTCAGCTGGGAACAGCCACAATACAACTGCTCAGAGTGAAGAAACTTAAAAATAAACCCAAGTAGTCACCAATACTGAGGATGAGGAGACCTCCACCAGCAGCACTGCATTTCTCCCAGGAAGGGATTTCAGGATGTCGCTGGCTCGCTGTGACAGCCCAGCACTACATGGCTGGAGGATGGATACCTCTGTTGCCCTTATGAGCAATACACACACCAGCACCAGCAAAAGCTGTAGAAATCAGAAAGCTTTTTTTTGTTTAAGATTTTTAAGACTATTAATAATATATATTTTTTCCTCTACTAAGTGGTGCCATGATTGTCCCTGTGATTGTACTTGTAATGTTTGTTGCATTTCAATTAGGTTTTAAAGTTTTTAACAAGGTTTACAACATATTCTTGGCTCCACAAGTGTGTTGATTTCTTTCAGCCATAACAGAGTTTTTTATGAAAACCAACCCCTTAAAAAATCAGGAAACGCATGGGACAACCATACAAAGTGCTCAGAAGTACTCCAGGATATATTAAAATCAATGCAGACTCTGATATTAGACTCTTAACAGAATTAATATAAAGCTAATTGTATTATGTTTTATCACATTTATAGTGCTTTAAACTCCAAAACTGAATCTCAAGAAGGAAAGAGGATATGGTCTCCGAGCATGGAATTGAATGTTACTGTCATTAATAATTCTCTCTTTTTCTTCTTCTCATTTCTCAGTGAAATTTACTGAAAAGTTACTTAAAAATTAACAAAAAAAAATTACATATGGAATATTATTGAAGGATACTTTATTTTTGGAATGTGTTTTTCTGTGTTTTTAACTGTTTGAGTCTTTGAAATGAGCTTTCTGCAAGAACAAACTTATGGAAAATACAGGTATGAAATCTTACCAGATTTTATTTTTCTTTCACCTTCTAGTGTCTAGAATGACATATAGAGAAGAGCAGTAAAATACTGGAAAATATTTACCTTAAAAAAAGTAATATGAAGAAGCATATCTTAGTGGAAACATTGAAAGATCTTTATCTGTCATGGTATTGCAGGATGTCAATAAGATATGAATGCACTCCAGCTGCTGCTTTTAAAACGAAACCTCGTCACTGTGTGTGTTATCAGAAAATGCATCTGCTGAGAACTACAGAATGCTTCTCATAGTTTCTATTGGGTTAAAATATTTTTTATTGTAAAAAAAATTCCTGAACCGCCTATATAAATAGCCAAGTGCTACTTAAATAGCTGAATGGAAACCTGGAAACATTTCCAGTTAGGGTTTAGTAGGCAGTGTCACACAAAATAAAATATGAAGTGTTTATTCTGGTAATTTGTAGAATCAAGGAGGTGCTGATCATGAGGAATTACATCAAATGACAATATTAATGAGAACATGAGTTTGATGAGCTGATTTTCTTACAGGTCATATGAACCCCAAAACTATGTAGAAAGTTGACTTTTCTAATTATTATAAGTATTTTTAATTTGCATTCTCCAAATAGTAAAATAGAAATCCTGGATTTTGTCTCCTTTGAAGACCTTTTCTGGTGAAACATTCTTCCTCAAAAATGTGTGATATCCCAGACTTATAAAAAAATATGACCACAACAGGAAGACCAGTGAGAATTATACAGAAATCCTAAAAATTATACAGAAATATGTAGTATATAGAAAATATACCATGAGGATTTGCATTATGCAATGAATAAGCCACTTATTTTTCCCTTGTGTGATGGTAGAAAAAATAAATTCATGTTGCAGTATGAATTAGTTTTGGCTAGCTGACTCATCAGTGAATAATTTGTTCACTTGTGAAACAGACATAACCAGCAGGAATCTAGATTTTGATCACCAAAGGTAAAATAAATTGACGTATTTTGCAAGTAAATTAGGTAAAGCAGTAAAATAAGATAATATATAGAGTACAATATGACAGCAGGAAAAAAAACTCAAAAGACAAATCTGAGTCAAGTCTGCATTATTCATATTAGTAACACCTGTACTGTAAGTTTCCTAAAGACTGTCTTTTAACACAATGTTTTTAAGCTTATTATCACTAATTGTTCAATCTAAATTTTCATACTGTAAGTCAGTTTTAGAGTTAAAAATTTGCTATTTTTGAGAGTTAAATTAGATTCTACAAATTTTTTTTGCTCTATTTTTAAAAATACATCTTTTAGTCATTGGTTTGGTGATTTTTGGAACATTTTTCATTAGGAATATGGGGGAGAACAAAAGTATGAGCATTTGGCAACACAGTAGTATTCAAGCCTTAATAAATTTTCACAAGGAAATGATCTGCAGATTCCACCTGTATCCTCCTACCTTTTCAGTTAGGGAGATCTGAGCAAGATTTGCTGTATTAGATCTGTTCCATCTGCTGGAGTTCTCTACAGTACAGGACCCTTATCTATTTAATGGCAGAACAGAATATCCCATCACTTCTCACATCTTTCTGCTACGGTGATATTGTTCTTTTTAAAAAAATGCATGATAATTGTTGTTAATAAAAAGAGGATTTCATGGCTAAGAGATACTAGTTGATTCTAGAAGTGGAATATGATAGATGAACAACAAGAGCAAAGACAAAGATGTACAGAACAATGTGTGTAAAATAGCAGAGTGATGTCTTGTGATTCTCACCCCTGCTCACAGTTTTGATTGCAGTGATCAAGGCTGGGGTTGTTTCTTTTTAATTCTAGAGCTAATCTGGGGAAAATAAAGGAATTACACAAAAGGGCCAGTACAGATCCTGCACAGATAAATAAATTAGGTCTTCATATACTTCATAGCTAAATTAGACTGAGTACTGCAGGTAAACTTTATGCAGCACTTAAAATCTCTTGTTTAGAGGATTGTGGTACTCTGTACACTTGAATGTGCTGCATAAGAACTCCCAAATTATAAGAATGCAGCATTTTGAAGGAAATAGTGATAGAAACATTTGTAAACATCAGTTATAACAATCTATTTATTTTCAGAGACCTCAAAGAAGTCCATATGAAGAGCCAATCTGTTTTTATATATCATATATTAAGAAGAAACTACTGTAGTCTAGTTTAGCTCTACAATATAGACCAAGATGAAAATAAATTTGAAGCTTTCTCTTTTCTATCTTCTGAATGTGAAACGTTTTGGTTTTGTTTGTTTGTATTAAATAATTTATGACATTCTGCCAACCTAAGAAAAAACAAAAAAAGAATCCTTGAATTAGACATTAGGAATCATTCACATAGTTCACTGACACAAGTCTGAAGTTGCTTTAAATATAGGTATTTCCAGGAATAGCCCAAGGAGACCCTTAAAACTAGAGCAAAATTAATGATCTTACACAGAGAGCAATAGGAATTATGCCCAGTGGCTCAGCATGATTACAGTTCCCCAGTGCCTTCACAGTTTTATAAGAGTTATTTAGCAACACTAAGCAGAGGAGAACATACAGTGGTATGTTTTAAAGGCCTGTTTAAAAACAATTAGCAATATTAATTCATATGCAGGGTCTGGAAATTAGCTCTACTATGTCTTGCAAAAGACTTAAAGCTAACTAATCTTGTTTTCAGTAAAGCTTCAGAATACTCTTTTCAGCCTAGCTCTGAAGAAAAGGAAGTTTATGCATTTTTGATACCCATACTACCTCCAAAAACCAAAGGAGTGTATTTAGGAGTGGAATTGGGCATTATAGCATTAGGTAGTGCACCTTAATGGTGGGTTGAGACTGAGAGGTGAAATTTACTTATTGAATTAGCTTCCAAAATCATTAGTCTGTCTGCTAACATTCCCCCCAAGTAGCACAGGTACCAAGATATATAATTTTCAGTTCTCGTGACCCTGCATTCTCAGCATAGTATCATCACTGTTTCATTTTTTCCCCATAGTTGCAACACTACATGTGTGCAAGACTATTTCAGGAAGTCTTACCTGTAAGACTAGGATAAATATTAACCTAAAAGAATCTTTAAATACTGTTTGAATATCTCAAGCCCAAAGAGTGCCAGAAAAAAGACTTGGGCCTTGGTGGTAGCATTCCTCAAATTATCATGGACTGAGGGGATATTTGCAAAATTTTAGCCTGGTCTTGTGATAATGATTCAAAACTCCAGGCAGTCATACTCAGATAAAACAAAAAAGAAAAGTATAAAATAAAACAAAATGCAAATAATCTAAAAGATGACTATGTTAAAAACTATGAGTAGAGAATGAGAGAGGATAGGAAGCATGACTGTGGGATAAATAGGGAATCAGGTGAGGTGACAATTATCACACATCAGTTGGTCTAAATTTGAGCAGAGAGGATTTAAGCCTCTTTGCATGAGTTGGCTTAAGGAATATGTATCTTTCCTCCAACTGATTCAAAAAGGCAAAATATTTTTTTCCTTTTTAAATGTAATAAAGTCAGACTTGGAGCAATCACTTCTAGCCTGAGGGCGGCTTCTTCTGTTTCAGGGTTTATAAACCCAAAAGAATGTCTGTTTTCTCTCTCTCCTCCAACAACACAGCTGGCTTTAAAAAGTAACATTATTATAGTTTTACACAAAGTTAGTTTTGTATTTAATCCAGTGTTTCGTTTAATGAAAAATTAATAAACATTGCCAGGAACAGAAGCCAGGGTTCCTTTCTTGCAGGTCAAAAGCTACATCAATGTGCTAGAGAATAGCAGTATCTGCTTGCTTGTTTTTCCTTTCAACTTCATTAATTTTACACTCCAATTTGCAGACGAGAAATAGTTAATGTATGTAGTCAGATTAGATAGTGCTTTTATGATTATTCTCCCTAAAAGGAGAAAAACATATTTGATTTCTTTCAGGCTGAAAAAGACATAAAATATTTTCACTGTCATGGAATTATGCAAGAACTGAACATTTAACACTCTCCTGTGTATATCAACAACAACAACAAAAATCTATTGCCTGTTTATTGCATGTCTGAAACATAATTCTTTAATATACCTGATCAATCAAGTCACTGAGGCATTTTAGGGCAGAATTTCAGCAGAGACTCTGGTTTATACAGCTTTTCCCCCTAGTTCCTATTCACTCCTGAACATCCCCATCAACACTGTAACTTCATTCTTCTGGGACCTTATGATTACCCACACAGGATAACTTTAGTATTAGAAAACAACAGACCACTTCCATGGATGAAAAGTTTAGCAACTTCATAAAATATTCAAAGATTAGTTCTTAAGAACTTCAGAATGGCAGAACCAGTGCAGTGCTTGTTTTCTGAGCATAAACAAAAACTTACTTCCTTTTTAAAAAAAATTTTAGCTCCTTAAACTGTTCCCTGTGTGGTACAGTATTGCACTTTCTGAGCTCATGACACATTCAAAAGACAGATCATGATAAGAACTAAGAGTTCTTAAACAGTTCTAAGCAAAAATAAGCCCAAAGTTCCGTTTCACATTTCATCTGCAAGACTCAGTTTACTCTAATGTTCTTGTTATCCCACTCTTCCAGCCTATCCAGGTCTTCCTGCGAGGTGGCTATTACTTGAAAATTGTCCACTTCCACACTTAGCTTTGTATCATCAGCAAACTCCATCAGGGTACACTTGATTTGATCACACAGATCACTTATGAAAATATGAAAGAGTGTTGGGCCCAGTATTGATCCTCGGAAGTCCTCTCATGTGACATGTTTGACAGATTGTCCATTTGATACAGAGCTATTTACTGCTACCCTCCACAGGCAGCCTGACAGCCAGTTCCCCACCTTCAGTACAAGTCACTTGTTTGTAACACATAATTTTCTCCAGGAGAATGATGTGGGAAACTGTACTGAAAGCCTTGGAGAAATCCAAATAGTCAATGTCCTCCACTTGTCCCACATAAGCCAAGCAAGTTACTTTGGTGTTTTACTTAGAGGTAAAAGTGAAGCTATAATGCATAAAATTATCTTCATCTCTGCTCATTCTTTCTTCAAACCAATTCATTTATTAGATGTATAGGTGTAAAGAAGGGGTTTAATATTTCAGGATTCTGAACTTGATGCAATGTGGTATTTATCAATTAAAATGGGCAGAAATCTTTATGGATAAGCCTTCCAAAGATGCTCAGTGAAAGACTGTTCATAGCTTCTTTTGAAACCAGGTAACAGTATTTAATTTGTCATTATATATTCATGAAGTAATAGATTTAGTCTGCCAAACTGATTTCTTCAAGCAGAGAAGAGCAATTCACAAGGCATATTATACATGTTGTGGCAGCTTTTTTAGCTACCTATATTATTCCTTAGAGACTTTCCAGTGATAAATAGGAAAGTTATTTTATTTTCTTAAAGCTACTGAACTGTTTCTATAACAACTAAATAAAGCAAACATTATCCATTTGCTGACTGCATGAAAGAAAAATGTATTATAGAGAAATCCCTTTATGTGCATGTGCATACCATTTTAGCATCTCCTTTTGATTTACTGTGCATCTCTCATAAACACAAAGGTGAATATTCAAGCAAGGAATTACTTTTAGCAGGAATTCAGATCTTAGGGAAATTTTATAAGTACCCCTATTTGTTAAAATGTATCTGTCTTAAAAAGTAAGGCCTTCAAAATTATAGTCACAGATATTTCTATAAGCAAAACCACAAAACCCCCTAATTTTTTCATACAAATGGAAAATCGTTCAAATAAAAAATATGTGGAGGGGAGTGTGACTTTCCAGTTTATGTTGAAAGACTTTAGAATAAACACAGTTCTTTTAACACTTATGCAAAATTTTAGATGTATTAAAAACCCCAAAGACAAGGCAACATAAAATACATCATTAAATTGTTTTCTGTTCACATTTCCCAAGGATAAGCATTTTTATTTACATTGTTCTCATGGATTTTCTCTGAAAGCTCTCAGATTTTTGATCATCTTTCCTAAAGTACAAATCTCAACTGAACATAGATTTCCTTAACTGCACTATGCAAAGGGGTAACCATAATTTCAGTGATTCAACTTTTTTTCATTGAAAAACTACCTGAACAGCCAGTAAAAATATTACGGAGAAAGCTTGCTTTTGAGGCTACACTGCAACTAGAAAACCATTATGTCATTCTATATGTTTCCCAGAATCCTAGTAAGATTCCAATCCTACAGAAATTAATGTTATTCCAGTCCCATCACTTGAAGTATACTCTTCAGTTTTCTTGTATTGAATATGCATTGCTTTGTCCAGATCATAGAATGATTCTTTGCTTATACATCATTATCTTTCCATCTATTTTTATATCATTTGTAAATTTCATGACTGTCAGGATTTTGTCCTAGTTCCAAAAAAAATTTTTTTTTAAAAGCACAGGGAGAAAAAAGGAAAAAGAAAACTCAGCAAGACTTCAAAAGTAACATGAGATAAGTGTTTCCCATTCCGAGTCCTCTTACAAATGAAACTTTAATCTATTCAAGTTGAATTATATTTACTATGAACCTTTCCAGTTTATCAAAGAACTGTACAATAACTAGTGAAAGTCTGCATGTATGTAAAACTAATATAAATATGGTTGATCAAGTACCTTGCACAGAATGAGAGGATTTTAAAAATCTTACCACTAAAAAAAGGTTATTTGTAATTTATTGTATTTAACCATTGCTTGATTGCTAATTAAAGGAATTTGATTTCCTTTTTTAACCTTTAAAACTGTTAAACTTCTCAGGTTGCCATGAACTCTCAGATAAAAGACATTAATATTTTCCCATCAAATTATACAAATACATTAAATATAAACGTTAAACGAAAAAGGCTGCAAAATGTTACAAACATGCTTGCCATCTCATAAACAAAACAACAGTTTAAGAGGAACAGCACAAATAACTCATCATCTTCACAGTTTTCATTTTGGACATGTTTTTGAAACCCGGTCACCTAAAGTTAGTGGCAATTAGCTACTGTCCTATATCAAACCCTCAAACAAAACAGTCAGTCTTCATTGACACCAGGTAGTCTCAGCTTCTTTTTAGTTCATAAAAACTGCAAAAGCCTGACACTACGAATATTAGTTCCACAGCTGTGGAACTAGTTTATCTTCTTTAGAAATCACATTTTACCACGTGTGAAAAGGAGAATACAGTTCTGCCTACAGAGCTGGAAACAAGAATCTGACAAAGATCACCCTCATGAAAGGTAAAAATAAATCTGAATATTGAAGGACTTATTATTTCTTCTTGCTGGTTTATTTTTCCCTTTTCAAAATAACTTCCAGAAGAATCCATCTCCAAAGAATTAATCAAAGTGTGTTTCGTATTTCAAATGCATTTGAAATCTCCTTAGCGTTATAAAGAGTCGGAGGTTTATTGGATGAATTTACATTAAGACATCAGATGGGATTTCATCATATTCATAAGACCTTTGAAATTGCAGTCTCTAATCCTGTATACACACCATTCGGCTAGGGTATATTCTTCAAGAAAATAACTTTATGATGTTATTTATAATTTTTTACACACATATGCACATTGTCACTTATCAGCATGTCTTTTTTCATCTCTAAGTGCTAATCAAATCCCTTATGGTGTATAACTCAGTTTTATGATGCAAAGTATTTGTATCATCCTCACCTAGCAAACATTTAAAAATATTTTTACTATGAACTACTTAGCAAAAAATATTGCTGTCTTCATGTTAAGTTTCTATTAATAAGTGTCTTCGACTTAATTTTTTTTTTAACCTGCTACAAGAGGGTTTTTTTTTATTTTTGGTGAAGAAAATTATCATTTATATTAAGATTATTATTTATTCTTTAAGAAATCTTTGAATTAAAAATTATTTCCATTTTAAACATATATATGTATTATTCCCTTTTATTCTGTTTTTATTTGAAGGACTGTTGAGTCAGAACTATTGCACATAAATAAAAAACTGAAATACTTTAAATTGATGAAAGTATTTGACATCAGCTGCTTATGAAACTGCCTGTGACATAACTTAAAAATAACCGAAGCAGGCCAGGAAAGCAGTGTTTTTCCACAGTACTCATATTCCAAGCTTCTATTTAACAATTCTTTCCTCCTTTTTTCTCATGCTGAAGCAGTTCCATCCCATGGCATCTCATGCTAAAAACAAAACCAACCACCTAAGGGGCTGTTATTTGCAGCTTTGTAACGTTTCCCTGAAGCTGCTGAGGCAGTGTATTCCAGAGACTCTCTAGCAGTATTTTCCCTTGCTGTTTTCCTGCTGTTGTGATCATGTTATCATTCTTGTAGCCTGGTGCCTGGAAAACCCCTATAGGGCCGGTTTGGTAGGTTCTTGAGGGGGACTACTATCAGCATAGGAGAATTATACACCTTCCACACCAATCTTTAACTCTTGCTTTGTAACTCTTTGCTGCCCAGGGAGGTGGTTGATTCGCCTTCCCTGGAGGTGTTTAAGTTACGGGTGGACAGGGTCCTGAGGGACATGGTTTAGTGTTTTGTGGGAGTGGTTGGACTCGATGATCCAGTGGGTCTCTTCCAACCCGGTGATTCTGTGATTCTGTAATTTTTGGTTATAAGAGAAAACCAAAGACAGGTCATATCAAAATAACCACAGAAACATAAAGTCATAGAACTACCAGGTTGGAAAAGACCTGGAGACCAACCATACCCATCTGCCATTAAACCATACCCTTAAGAAACTCATAAACCCATCTCATAAATACCTCTGGGGATGGTGAGTCAATCACCTCCCTAGGCATCCTGTTCCAGTGCCTGATGACCCCTTCGGTGAAAAATTCTTTTCTAATGTCAAATCTGAGCCACTCCTGGTGCAGCTTGAGGGCATCGCCCCTTGTTCTATCACCTGCCACTTGTAAGAAGAGAGCAACACCCACCTCTCTACAAGCTCATTTCAGGTAGTTGGAGGCAGTGATGGGGTCTCCCCTCAGCCTCCTTTTCTCCAGGCTAAATAAACCAGTTCGCTCAGCCACTCCTCGTAAGAATTGTTCTCCAGCCCCTTCATCAGCTTTGTTGCTCTTCTCTGGACACGCTCCATAAACTCAGCACCCTTCTTGCAGTGAGGGGCCCAAAACTGAACACAGTATTTGAGGTGTAGCCTCACCAGTGTCAAGTGCAGGAGTAGAATCACTTGTATGTTCCTGCTGGCCGTGCTGTCTGTGATACAGGTCAGGATTCCATTGTATGCATCCAAAATAAGAGTGGGTAAGAGTGTAAGGCTCCAAGGAGAAAGAATGGGAACTTTCAGAGGGAGGTGAAAGACAGAAACAGCTAAAGAACATTTAACATGACATTTTCTTCCTGGAACTGAGTTTTAAATTTATCTTTTGTAACTGCATTTCTGCATTTGTAATCAAGATCTTGTCCTTTAATTTTATTCACATTAAACAGTATTTGGTTTAAGCTGGCACAGTGTTTAACAGTAATTTCTCAATCATACAAGCACAAGTCATGTCATCTTCAGTGAAAGAAATGACTGAATTTATATTAGTTCAAAAAAGAGAGATACTGGCATGAGTACAACTTCAGAGAAATATATGAATCACAGTGGCTGGTAAATATTAAACACAAACAGAAAGGCCAGAAAAGTCAAAAAAATTTTTCACTGATACTGAGGTAGAAGAGTAATAGACTTGATACTTTACAGAAAATGAAGGGGGAAAAAGTTTTATAGGCAACAGATAGAGACCATGTGCAATAGCCCAATGTCAAGCAGTGGTCTAATTGTCTAAATGGCAAGAAATTTGAATGTCTTGCCTTATACCTCTGTATATTTCATATTTCTGACAGCATATAAGCACCATTCAAATAAAAATCCAATTCTGAATATGAACTAGAATTACAAATATACACATATGTGGTATTCATATAAATTGTATCCTAGTTTAAGAGTGGGAAAATTATAAAGTTTCATCCCAGTGTCTTTACTGAAAGATCTGTATATCACAGTTACCAATGACCAGCACAATGTGAAGTGCTAGGGAAGGGACAGGGCATTCACTGTTAAGTGTAGACAGGCAGCTAAAATAGAAAGAGTTACACTTAAATCATGACGTGTAACTTGGCTTCCTGGAGCCATTCCAGGAAATGACCACTATTTTATCAGATAATTCTGACCAACTAGACTGAATTCCCCTCAGCACAGACATCTGTGAGAAGAGAAGGGGAAATGCCTTCTGCTTAGGGACACACCTACAAAACAGGGAGCTACTGCAGTACATCCAGCAAGAGCTCATAGAATACAACAGATCTTTCACAAATGATGGTCTATGCATTTATAATGCAGTTGGTAGGACCACAGCAATTTACATCATCTGGTAAACTTTTATTGTTAACATTTCACCTATGCATGTTCACACTCTCAGTTTAATCTGGTATTTCTTGAAAACGCTTTTTTAAAATAATCCAGTGTTGAACACAATTGGGTTAGATTAAATAGCCAACATTAATTATTGTCTAGTAACAAAAAATTTGAAATTATAGCTGTGATGTATTTGTAAATGAAGACATTAAAAATTACATTAGCACAAAAGTGGAATGTTACATTAGCAGAAGAGAGGGAAAGGCTGTTGTGCGGGGGGTGTTCAGATTAGACAAGAGAAATCTTTCTTCTTTCCTCGGTGCAGCCAGTTATTTTGGTTTCGCTATAAGCCTTAAAAAATACATAAAGTAATTGCCTTATTTTTATCAAATTAATTTGTCTCACTTGTTGCAAACTAGCAAGCATTGCTTTCCTGAACAGAGGTTCTGCTGCCTGCAGGTTAAATGGTCAGCCACCAATAATGAGATCTCTTTACATACCCAGGCCCTCGTTGTATAAACTGTCGTAAGTGAGGACACATATAAGTCTGAAGCTAAACTTAATGTCCAATGCATCGGTCATGCTCACAACACACTGGAAGATTTAGACAAATACTGCTGCTGTATTTTGTCTATTCATCAGTTGAAGGACAGTTATACATAGCTCACTCTCATTTGCATGGTTGCAGGTGTTTTAAGCATAGTGCTGTATGTAAAGAAGCATAATAGGCTTTCAGGAGAGCCATAAAACTTTCACAAAAGTTAACAGCATTATTCAGGAATGTCATCAGCACACATAAATCATAATTTTGATCATAATTTGAAATCCTCCCACAGATAAGTAAGCATATGTTAGTCCAGTTTTCTTCCATATTTTCTCACCTTCATGAGGAAAGGGGAGTGCAAGAGATGCAATCATTCTTCTAGTTAGAACTGAAGTGCTTTGTATGAGTTTCTTGTCTTGACCTAATTGCTTGATTAAGGGAATATAGAGTAGCTATAAAAACAAATATTGGTGATGCTGAAAGACAGAAAGAGAATAACAAGTGGTGATCAAGCAATTATGTCAATTATTATCTCAGATTTATACGTGGTTATACAGTAAAATATGTATCTTGTATCACCTTTTTAGATCTTGTTTATGAATCAGGAAGGAAAAAGGTGTCCTTATAAATTACATTATTGTATGGGCCATTTGGACAACTCAGGTGTAAAATGTCCCACTCTCCTTTTTCCTTTGGAGTAAAGCTAAGTGTAGAATAAAAACCGTCCTTCTGCATACAGTGAAACAAAACCTGAATGGAAAATTGTATTCTAGACAGGAAAAACTGTATTGTTATGAAATAACATGGTCCATGGAATATGGAGCTGGCTACACAAAACTGAAAGACCTTTTCTTTGTTGTTACGCGATAATATAAGAAAGATAACATGAAGGCAAACTTGTACTATAATTCAACAAACATTTATTCATCAGAAGTATTCCCGTGTTACTGTTTCGAACAATGTCGAGTAAATGTTACCCATGGTAAAAATGGGAGACTAAACATTAAATATGTGAAGCTAAATATGAGACTAAGTACTCTTTCTTGGTGGAGGGAATTTGTTATCAAAAAGTAGAGCATAGCCTATAAATCTTTGTCAGCACAATTTTTGTTGTGCCATTGAAACAATTTTTGTCCACAAAATGTAACTATTACCTGTACTTAATTTGGAACACCATTACTGGAAATCATTCATTCCTACAACAATTCTAATCCCTCCTGTATAACAGGTCATCTGCTTTGTTTTGACAGTATCCAGAAACTAATTTCTAGATATCATCTGACTTTAATGACTACTATAAGTTAGTACTATAATTCAATCATATTTTGACAAGAATGTGGTTTTGACAAACATAAGAAGATTATTATCAAAAGCTATTAATTGGTTGTATTTATCTATTTCAGCATTAGCTGTCATTGTAATTTCCTACAAGTCAGAAAAAGGAAAAAAATATTACTAAATATACACTAATTCTTCAAATGACTGTTCAAGTGTTATAAATCTACTTAACTTTACTGCTGTAAACTGCCTAGACTGGCTGATTATTATATGTATCAAATGCCATGAAAACCTCAGTCATCTATGAATCCATCTGGCAAACAGAACAATCAGATAAGCAAGACAAAAGCAATAAAAATAATCTCTCAAAAAATACTTCCTTTCACACCCCCTCCTACAATCATCTTGGTTTTTTATTTCTAAAGAGATGATTAAGTGTTGCTGTACACACACTGTAGACAATAGTCATTTGACATTTTCACACCTTAAAGTCTAATCAACTCGATGTTTTCTTCACAATAGATAAAATATTCTAAAAAATGAAAACACAAACCCATTTTGCTGTGTAATTACAACAGCTGTAATGAATGAAGACAAATTATAAGAAAGAGAAACAGGATCTCATTCACAAGAAGACAGTTCCTAGGGAACATTAGTAATTTAAGAAGAAAGAAAAGAATGAACTTGAATTATTATCCACTGAGTACAATTATGCATTCAACTTAGTACGATTTCTTTTGTCTGAAATGCTGCCTAGAACTGTTTATACAGGACTCCTCTGAAGACTAGCGGCAGAAAGCACAGCCAAAGCAGAGCATTTTAACAACACTTATACTGTCTATCCCAGTACAAGCTGAAAAAATATTGAAGTAATTACAAACAAAAATTTACCATCATCCTTATTACTGGGAAAGTAAAAAATAAAGGTGTACAGAAAAGAATCCACTATAAATTGTTTAAGATTTAAAGGAAAAAATGAGCTTGAATAATCCCATCTTTAACATATTTTGATTTATGCTGCCTAGAAAATGAGTGCAACAGAGTTTGTCTCTATAAGCCAGTAATTAGGGACCAACTTAATGTATGCTAGCGACTGTTGATACTGCCTCAAAAGTGTAAGGCCATAACTAGCTTCTCCCTTCAAATGCCTTGCATGGAGTTTTAATAAAATACAAATAAAACCTCTAAATTTTTAGGATTTGTGATTTTACTTAGTTTTGGTTAAATTTCGTCCGTGAGAAGAATACATTGGGATTTGTACTTAGAAAAATGCTTCTTTGCCTTAATTCCACTCTCTGAAATCTCCTTCTGCTAGGAACCCTGTACTCAAATGAGACTGCTAGAAGTACTATGTTACTACACAGGCCTGTAAATTGTTGGCAGAGGCATACAGTGCAGGAAATTAGCAGTTATCCATTTTTATAACAGTTGGCAGAACGTGCCAGACATGTGGCCCTACAAAATAATGTAGTATACATTACTCCTATATTAGATATTTCAGAGAAGGATTAGGACTGTGAGGTTAAGATTTAATCTTTAAATTGGGAGCAGTTTTTGCTATGTCCACTTAGTGTAAAGGAGCATACATAGACTGTTCCCAGTTGAACATTTTATAGAAAGCAAAAATAGGCTGAAGACTGTTTTAAATCTTAAAAAAAAAATACAATTTTACTACTTAAGTCTGCAATGAAGTGATTTACTAAGTTAATTTTTAAAAATCTGTTTAAAAATGACATTTGACCACAGACAGATGTGGTTTATATGTCATTTATAAAATATGAATTCACAAACTCTTATTTTCCACAAAGAAGGAGTATAAATGAAGATGTACAGATATAACTATTTAATGTGCATTATTCTTTCTTTACCTCAGATATTTAGATCCAGACTAATAATGATTATATTGTTAATATTTCAATTATACTAATGATGATTTCTTCATTTTACACATCTATGTATCTATACAGTTTATATTTTATCTGCTTCATATGTCTATATAGATATTTGTATCTATCCATATGGTATCCTTGCTTTTTATCCATAAACAAGATTTTAACTATAAAAAAATAAACAAGTTAATTTCCAAATAGATATTGCTGAAGTATAATTAAAAATGTGTGCCAGCTGGAGAGATCAGTTGCTTTGATTTTTAATAGTGTCTGGTAGCAAAGAACTTTCTTATTTCCTTTAGCTTCATAATCTCTGTAGACCATAGCTGGTTTTTAGCCAAGTAACGATGCTGTGGCTATTGAGGAATACTTTTAATTATTTTTCTTTCTGCAACACTCAACAGTTGCAAGCATAGATTTGGGATTTACCGAGTACATACTATTTAAACACATAAAAAGTGGGTTTTTTTTCCCC
>WAAB01022470.1:35442-50890 GCA_013389865.1 Piaya cayana
CTCTATAAGCCAGTAATTAGGGACCAACTTAATGTATGCTAGCGACTGTTGATACTGCCTCAAAAGTGTAAGGCCATAACTAGCTTCTCCCTTCAAATGCCTTGCATGGAGTTTTAATAAAATACAAATAAAACCTCTAAATTTTTAGGATTTGTGATTTTACTTAGTTTTGGTTAAATTTCGTCCGTGAGAAGAATACATTGGGATTTGTACTTAGAAAAATGCTTCTTTGCCTTAATTCCACTCTCTGAAATCTCCTTCTGCTAGGAACCCTGTACTCAAATGAGACTGCTAGAAGTACTATGTTACTACACAGGCCTGTAAATTGTTGGCAGAGGCATACAGTGCAGGAAATTAGCAGTTATCCATTTTTATAACAGTTGGCAGAACGTGCCAGACATGTGGCCCTACAAAATAATGTAGTATACATTACTCCTATATTAGATATTTCAGAGAAGGATTAGGACTGTGAGGTTAAGATTTAATCTTTAAATTGGGAGCAGGTTTTGCTGTGTCCGCTTAGTGTAAAGGAGCATATGTAAACTGTTCCCAGTTGAACATTTTAGAGAAAGCAAAAATAGGCTGTTTTAAATCTTAAAAAAAAAATACAATTTTACTACTTAAGTCTGCAATGAAGTGATTTACTAAGTTAATTTTTAAAAATCTGTTTAAAAATGACATTTGACCACAGACAGATGTGGTTTATATGTCATTTATAAAATATGAATGCACAAACTCTTATTTTCCACAAACAAGGAGTATAAATGAAGATGTGCAGATATAACTATTTAATGTGCATTATTCTTTCTTTACCTCAGATATTTAGATCCAGACTAATAATGATTATATTGTTAATATTTCAATTATACTAATGATAATTTCTTTGTTTTACACATCTATGTATCTCTACAGTTTATTATATTTTATCTGCTTCATATGTCTATATAGATATTTGTATCTATCCATATGGTATCCTTTCTTTTTATCCATAAACAAGATTTTAACTATAAAAAAATAAACAAGTTAATTTCCAAATAGATATTGCTGAAGTATAATTAAAAATGTGTGCCAGCTGGAGAGATCAGTTGCTTTGATTTTTAATAGTGTCTGGTAGCAAAGAACTTTCTTATTTCCTTTAGCTTCATAATCTCTATAGACCATAGCTGGTTTTTAGTCAAGTAACGATGCTGTGGCTATTGAGGAATACTTTTAATTATTTTTCTTTCTGCAACACTCAACAGTTGCAAGCATAGATTTGGGATTTACCGAGTACATACTATTTAAACACATAAAAAGTGGGTTTTTTTTCCCCAGGAAAATTCACAAAACAAGTCAGGAGATGGACGCAGGCAGTCAAAATGGTACCAGAAAAACAATGACAATGTTGGTCACTAAGACAGAAGATTATCATAGAGATGCTTAAGAGAATATCCAAGTGAAATATTAGAGGAGTGATATTTAATGTAGTATTCTGGATGGCTGCATTAAGGACAATATTTTTTTAGCGTTAACCAAAATAACGTCTCATGATTCCAGACATAAACTGCTTAAGAGCCTGGATGCTTCTCTGTGCCAGGTTACATGCTCAAATTGTGTGCTACCGATGTTACAGGGGGAAAAAAATGGCTATATTTATACAAAGTTTCAGTAAAGAAAAACTCAAGTTGAAGATCATTCCTTGATTATTGGCTGGACTTAGATAGCATATTGCTGCTTTTGTCTGCACTGACCAAGAAAAAAAGATAGAGAAGGATGGGTTTCAGGATGAGGAGAAGAAATTATTTCTAAGTATATTAGCCTTTAGTTATGTGCCAGTACTGAACTGAGTGTTTGCATTACAGTTCTTCTCTTTATACTTTTTAATCAAAGGACTCATCAAAGAGTGCCACATTCTGTTATAGTGTAAAGGAAGCGAGACTACTTGACTATTGAATTTTATATGTATTCAAATGTATCCTACAATATGTTACCAAGTCTTTGTTTTCTTTGCAGTGTTCAAGAAGCATCAGATACTATTTTTGATTAAATAACATAAAATTGTAAGTGTTTTGACCTTTGCTTTGTTTTTTCATATAAAGGAATATGGACATGAGATTTTAGAATGCAAATAATTTCTCAATACTTTGTATAATAAGCAAACAAACCTCCTAGTATATATAACCACCTTAGACTTCACAGAGCGTATAATCTGATAATTTATAACACAGTATGTATTACAATTCTTTTTATTCTAAAGTGGAAGAAAGAAAATGCCAGAGTAGATCCTTCTGGCTTCATATAGCCATAAATTTCAAGGCAAAGGACAGATTCTGGGTTAAAACATATTTAGATGATACATATCCATAAATTATTCTGTTTCCCCAGATGAAAATTCATTACAACACAGATTATTGCTGATGTCAGATAGCCTTGATTTAACAGATAATGTAATACACAAATAGAAAATCCAGTTAAAAATTAAGCTTCTAACTTACATTAAGGTCTGTTCCACATACTTCAAGATGTAATTTCCTTCCTTTCAAAGATGTTAAAAAAGATCTCTCACAAGAGATGAGCAACACAACAGAAAACAATTTTAACAATACAGAGGAAATTTTGAAGAGGAAACTACAAGAAGTGGACTTAGACTGCAGAATTCACTTCTTCAAAAACTGAAAGAGAGCACAAGCACTTACCCTTTTGAAGGAGGTTCAACACTCAGGTATTTGATGTAATTTTTATAACAACTGCTTCTAGAAAAGTGCAGACAAATGTGGAACTTATCCATTCACTCAGGTGCAAAATCACACCTTTACCTGCAAGGCAACCCATATTAAGAAATCTTAGTAGTATTACTGAGTTTTACAACATGAAGTGAAAAAAAGAAAAGAAAAGCAAAAAAGTAAGCTACAAAGAATATTAAAAGACCGCATACACACACACTTACAAACAGTGCACTGCTATTCAGATTAAATATATTCAGCTGATCTTGAAGACTATTAAAAGGTCTCTTATATTACCAAGTGGACAAATCAAGGGGAAATGAGCAGAAAATATTGACAATAAACAACTTGAAAAGAAGCTGGTTTTGGTTTTCTCTTTTTTTTTTCCTACAGAATTCATCATTATTCAGTGCAACTTAAATGAGCATTGCCAGCTGGAAGCTACTTGTATTCAGCTGAAGCTAATTATTCAAAAATACTTAATAAAAGGGGAAGCTATGTTTGTTAAGGATGCACCAGTGTATTGAGCTGAAGAGAGTAAGATATTTTTAAGCTATATAAATGTTGACCTACATTAGTTATATATTGTCACTATTCTTTCTTCTTCTGGGTGCGCTGTTAAAACCGTGCTATGCTTATTATTTCCACAGTGAAATATAAGTCATAAGATTTTATTATCAACACAGAGTAAGTCATGATTTAACTAGTGATTTTAAATAGGGAAGTTTAAAACAATCTCCTCCTTCAACAGTTCTGGGTCTTCATCCTGTCTGGCTGCTGGAACACAGGCTAGGAACTCAGAGTCTCTATCCAGGCTGAGGAACACAGCTTCTGCTTTCCTATTTGCAGGCACAACCAGTAGCAAAGCTGACCACAAACTGCAAAACCACACAAAAGCATGTGCATGCAGGACATGGACATGACCTGTCACCCAGACTGCTGTGGGCAATGTGCTGCCTTCAATAGCACCTACATAGATGACCCACTAAACACAAGCACAGACAGGCAAGTCCCCTCCTCCTTTTGAGCTCCTAGAGGCAGGAGGTCACTAGTGCAGGTCAGTACCTCTGTCTGCATGGATCCCTGCCTACATTCCAGCCCCCTCATCCATCCACAGGTCCCCTGCTCACAGGCTGGTCCAGGTAAGTGCTTGCTGCACACGCTCATCACTCCCACACTCCACTTGTCCCACAGACAGCCCACACTTCTAGGTCCCCCAGATATTAGCATGGACCCCATGTCTACCTAATACTCTAGCCTGGACCCAAGGTCTACCTACTCTCCAGCTGGTCCAACTAAAGGTTGGACACATACACCACACTTACCAGCTCTGCGGAAAACACAGACACTTGCCCCTCCCAGCAGCTGGCACCTGGTACCTAGAATTTTTAAAAAGTGTCAAGAGTACATTTGTAGTAGGAAAATGTGACTGGACTGGCTCATCACTTCAGCCTGCCGATTTTATGAATAGAACAGGTATTATGTACAAGGAAGAATTAAAAATGTTTATTACAAACACAAACATAACACAAGTCATAGAAAATCTCCACACGGTTTAAGAAAAGTCAGATCTTTAATGCAACTGGAAGTTTACCTGGATGTATTAGCAGAGAAAAACTGTCAGCTTCAAAAATCCTTCTGTGAAATATAGTTGTCTTAAATGGGGAAACCAACTAAATAAACACACCACAACAACATGCAAATCATTGCTAGTGTGATATGCAACGAAAATGCTGCTTCATCCTAGATCTGACTATCTAGGAAGAGCATAAAATGTTAATCCTCCACACAATGTACAGTTTTGTAAAAGTTTTGAACAGTCACATGCAACAATTATCTTCAGTGACCCTTTCCAATTAGTATGTAAATCATATATCATATTCTGAAGCCTTTCCACCATCAGACATGCTGTGTGTTCTGTATTGCTTCATCTCATATTGTATTGGTGGCCCCATATTTCTCTGATGACCAGCAGAAGGCTGTATTTTTAGAATAATTTATATAAAAGAGCATTGCTTTCCAAGAATGTAGTTTCAAGACTGGGTTGTATTCATGGTAATATAGGGAGATCCAAGAAAGGCGATAGTATGCCTGATCTTATCTAAGACTTATAATTATTTTTCATTACTTGAAACTGTAGCTTACTTGAAATTGTAATGCTGATTCACAGTTCGATAAAAAAGAATATGCAGATTCTGGTAATAAAAATCACTGCATTCTCCTAGCCTGTAAAAACTTCTGGAATAAAATAGGAGGCATAAGACAATGCAAGCTACACAAAGAACAGAGGTTTTATCTTAAATTGGCCTGAAAAAGTAGAAGAAAAGATTAATGGCAATAGTAATCCATGAGACCTTTATTATCAAAAATTCATAAAAGAAGAAAAGGTAATTGTATTGTTAATTCAGTTACATGTTTTTACGGGTTTAACTTATTTTTTCTGAAGACTTTATTAAAACTAAACTTAAACTTCCACTGAGACTTCTCTAGACTGCTAACAGTACAAGCAATTGGTTTCTTCTGCAGTCAGTTATGTCTGGAGTGCACAGCCTTTTTGCAGAGCTAAGGTAAGTGAGGAAAAAATTTGCTTGAGGTAGCAGTGCCAGGCTTAGGAAAAGTAGGCTTAATATTAGTTAATTTTAATTTTTTTAATTGTATTACCATAAACTCTGAATATATTTGTTAATGCTAACAATGTCCAGAGAATGTGTACTTGAGGAGGACAGTGGAGCTTCTTTCAGCATTGAAGAATTCAGACTTGAAGGCCTGTCATCACCATAGCAGTCAGGAGCAATGTGTGGTCCATAAAATTATCTTCTTCGATAGGTTATGAATGCCCATACTAATTTCTTCTTCTGAAAAAGTGAAAAATGAGGGAGCTTAAACATGCTCAATTTAATACAGCCAACTGTGTATTATGTTTGATAACTTACGGAATATTTCTGTCACATATGTTCATCAGGAGTACCTAAATGGAAATTATCACAGCTAAATTAAGAAAAAAAATTGGGGTAAAATTCTCTTCTGCAAGATTTTTTACATGGATAATATTGTGGCCTTATAAAAATAGATGTTTCTTATCCTTTCCCCTTCTTGACATAGAATTTTAAGATTCTTTATCTTCTCTAACAAATATCATATGAAGAACAAAATTCATGGTACTTGCTGTTAGAGGGTCATTCATCTGTGTTGTCAGTCACCTGTTTTTGCAGTGTGCAGTTAATTACTGTGCATAAATGCTGAGTCAGTAAGTAGAGGCGTGAAATATAAAACTACCTATAAATACATAAATTGTTTCAAAAGTTTAAAAATATTTGACAACATGGATTTCTTCAGTACGTTTATATTATTGCCCCTGCAGTGTGAAAGAACTAGTTTTAATCATGGATGTCAAATAGTAATATGGTTTTGTTAAATCCAGAAAACTAGTTGCTGAAGTTAGGCATCTGAAATGTTAAACACAGAAAACAAATGGTAGGGTATACAAAGTTTTCCAGTGTCTTCAAAACTAAGAGCACATTTCTTAAATAAGAAGTGAGGA
Source organism: Piaya cayana (assembly GCA_013389865.1). Taxonomy (NCBI): domain Eukaryota; kingdom Metazoa; phylum Chordata; class Aves; order Cuculiformes; family Coccyzidae; genus Piaya; species Piaya cayana. The sequence continues at coordinate 41,686 of WAAB01022470.1, forward strand.
GTTTTGTACTAAAAACAAAATCCAGAAGATTTTAAAATACAGATAAGCAGGGAGCATCATGCTGATTCTCTGTACATCTCACCATGACATCATCCTTCAGTCACTGCAAAAAATGCTATTAGCCCTTGTGGTTTTGTCCTTGCTTGTCTGGATTTACTGAGGAGAGATCATCTGCATAACTGACAACAAAGCCACATTTTGTAATGGAGGTACTTGATTTCTGAGATTAGAATATTCTTGCTCATGATCATTTCAAAATAAATCTATGCAAAAAGGTTATTAGCTCAAACATGGGTCTCTATACAGTAAGATAGAATCTGTCTTACTTCACAGACATTTTGTGATAGACCACTGAAAAATTCACACTAGAAAGTGGAATTTAATTAACAGTCAGGTATATGACAATCCCTTGATGACACTTCTCCCAGGTACATCTCGACACAAGTACACTAGGTTATTTTTTGTGGAATAGACAACGATATTTTTAATCATATTACAAAGCTGTATGTTTAAGAAAAGAAAAAAATATCCTTGATTCTGTTTCCACCTATATTGATGGGCATCTCATTATTGCTTCCATTTCAGATGAATTTACCCTTTAGACTAAATACCCATATTAATTTACAAGAAGTGCCTGTGATGTTTTCAAGACCATTTAAGGTCCTTCTTCGGCACAGTGGTGGTAACTAACTGGTATAGGAAGATGTTGCTGATGTCTGCCTTTTCTTAGTTGATACAAAAAGGCAGCAGAGACCTAGCTATTGGAAATTATATAAACAATCAGCAATAATAACTGTAACATAGGTATATAATAGATAAAATAGGGAAAAACATGCCTGAGACTGTTCCTATACTATAATAAAACAATTGTTACAAAGTGTAAAGATTCCTGGGAAAATAAAATATTTTTATTACATAGAAAAAGCTTTTTCTATGGGAAAGAAGAAAATATCCAGACATAATGTACTTGGTGCATGCTGATAAGTTTGCAACTCCTGTTCCACTTCATTTTTAGAGGAGAGTTGAGCACTGAGTTTCTTAAAGAAAACAACCAGAAAGATAGGAAATCAGTCAACAGCAGAAGGAGAAGAGAAAATATCTCTGTTATATAAATCTGAACTATTTACTGCCTGCTGTTTGCTGTTCTCCTTTTAGAATGTCTCGGTCTCTGCTCTCACAGCTAGAAACACGGTAATTTAGTTAACATCATAGATCAGTGATTGTATAGAACCACAGATTTTAGTAATTAATTATATAAACTAGTTCCTAACAATTAGCAGAGGAATATTCCCTCTCAATCTCCAACTGCATTTAAAAAAATCCATAAGAAAGCTGTTAACTCGAAAACTATGTCACACACACACACAAAACCCATGATAGATGAGATTCAGGCTACTTGCTACATGACTCTACAAAACACTGCACAGGGTGACTATTTAGAACAGCTTTAATAGGTCAGTTTTTCTGAAACAAACAATATCTACCTTCTCAGTTCTTCAGCTGTATATTGGCAATTTACCTTGAAACAATCTCTTAAGCTCCCCCAGATCTGCTCATGTTCTTAAAACTTTCCTTTTAATCCTATAATTCTTTTATATGTTGTTTACTTGATGAGTGTGTAAATGGTAGTCATTGCATACACAAAATAATGATTTTCAGCCAAATAAAAATAAGGTTGTCCTTCAAATTCTCTCTAGTCTCACTGTATCACTTTGCTAGTAAATGAAAAGTATCTGGAGTGAAAATAGCAGTGAATTTCATTTAGAACTACTTTGGTAAGAAAATACGTTTTCAAGAAGTACTTAATATGCTGCAGTCATGTTATCACCTCTGAAAAACACTATTATTTCAATAACCTCCAGGCTAAATAAAATTTACTCAAGGTCATGGCCTTTAATGAGTTCCCTGGATATCCTTCAAGTCTTATTGAATATACTGAAATGCATGCCTTACCTACAAACATAAATATTTAATTATAAATTAGAATTACTCTTCTTAAATGATGAAGAAGGAAATTAAGGTCATCTTAACAAGTTTTATGATGCATCACTCTTTTTCAGATTCCACCAAATTTTCTATGATATCAGGAATCAAAGATGACAGGAAAGATTACTTGGCTATACAGATAATATTTTTAAATGAGGGGGCCATGCCTGAAGTTAAAAAATCAATCTCTACCTTAAAACAGGAATTTTAACTCATATTATCATAAATATTTGACAAAAGGAAACTTTTGTTACAAAGTAACATTGAGTGGAATATTTAAATCTTTAAAGTGCATCATGAAATGTAACAATAGATTCATAGCTTATAATAAATATTTCATTGATTTCTTAAAATGTGGAAATATTAATTAAAATGTCTAGAACTAAACTGGACCCTGACATTTAAGTCTAACTCTCCAGAAGTCTCAGGAAAACTCGTAGATGTTATTGCCACCTCTTAGAAATTAAGCAATCAATGAGTTTCTAATTCTAACAGTTGATTTTCTGTCTATTAATGTCTCTCATGTTAACAATTATCAAAAGTTTTGAAACTTAGTCAGTACAATGGAGATGATCAAATAGGAATTATATTACTGAATATGTAGAAATGATTTATTGGTAATTTCCAAAGTAATGATCGGGGGGTCATATCTGACCTTTGCAGAAATTTTATTGAACCAAAATATACCTGTGTGTTGCAATGCTTAATATCCCAGGAAATCTTCTTTATTCCTTCAAATGAAAATATCAGGGTTTTTTCTTCTGATGGTTTTCATTTTCTAGCATCCTATGATATTAGAATCTGTTGCTACTACTAGCAATAATCCAAATCTATCTTGAATATGTTTCAGCACATAATTTTAAATCATATAGCATTACCACATACAGTTATTTTCTGCCACCAGCATACACAGTACAGATGGTCATCATCACTTCTTCCTCTAGGGATGCCGAAACTGTCCTAAAATTCAAACTTCTGAATGTTATAAAGATATAATCTTCACTGAGATATGCCATTAAAAAAAACAATGTAGCCATCCCACAGACAGAACCCTTCACTCAGTTTTGCAAGTTCAAAAGATGTGTTTTAAACCATGCTTATATTACTAGGTATTACACACCACAGAATTAGAAATTGTCATCATCCACTTACTTATCATATATTAATTCCAGGTGGGTTGCAGCCTATTTATAAGATTTTTCAGTCACTTGCTAAGTGAGAAGGCAGTTCCCATTCTCTCCTGTGTAATAAATGTAACTCAAATATAAAGGCAAAGAAAGTATTCTTAAAGGATCAGGAAAAAAGGAAACGCTTTCTAAACATCTACTTCTGCAGGAAATAGATGTTGTAAATAAATAAGTATTATAAGCCCCAGAAGCATTATGCTCTTTTTTTTTTTTTTTTTTTCTAAAAATTCCCCTTAATTTTTGTTCTATCATGCAGAAAGAATAGTGGAAAGCTTGGAGTGGAGAGATGTATATCAGTTTGAGAACACTAATTTGAGGCTTTGTGAAAATAGAGGGAGACAAGCATTTCAAAATACATGATTTGAGTGAAGCAGAAATCCTGCATAAGCAGCCTTTTCCATCTATTGGTATCTTGATCGTGCCAAACAAAACCAGATTTGGAATAATATAATAAAAATAATTTCAGACTGAACTAGAGTATTATTAATTCATTCCTGTGTTTTCCTATAAGAATGTTTTTAGTACTCATTCAGCAAATAGTTTAATATTTTTAATGAAAATATAAAGAAATTTGGAATTTGAGATAAACCTCAGAGGAAATTATCAAGTGTTGTTTCTACTTCACTAGGCCATGTTAACTAGTTGGTATACCAGTTGAAGGTATTTCACTCACTAAGGATCTAGGTTATCGATTGGGGCAGAGAATGAACATCTGTTTTCACATGATGTAGGCTGACCAGAAGCAAGTTTTAAAATGTCAGCTATCTGAAATTTGGAAAACACACACACACAAACCAAAACAGCTCCATTCCCACCCTCAAATTCTTGTATTTAAAGGGCAAGTGACAGGAATGAACATACCATGACACATGTCCTTATTTTTCCTGTCTAGAATTTGGGTCTTGAATTGAATTGAATCACAACTTAAGTGAGTTTCACAGTAAACACGAAAACAGGTAAATGAAACATATGCTGGTAAAATATCTTCCTAATGGACATTCTTCTCTCATTTTTGAGAACACATGAAGGATAAGGAAAGTTAAAATATTTACTTTCTTTGAATTTCCTAAGGAATTGACCAGTTAGGTAAATGCTGATATTATATATATGTCTTTGTCTATTTACAGAATATATTTCAGACATGACCTTTCAATGCTGCAGATGACTAAAACTGTTGGTAAAATGTGTTCCTTGTTATTATCAATAACTTGTTATTTAGAGCTCCATTAGAAGATGAATACAACTGAAGAAAGCCCTGGAACAGATTCTAGGCACATGTAAATTAGTATTAATATATTTCTATTGTCCTTTCCTTAATGACATTAAGTCAATTTACCCTAGATGAGGATCTGTTACATTGACTAACATTACACTTACTAGTTTAATGAGTTTAATGCTGCTTCAGAATCAAATTTTCTTCTTGTATACTACAAGCAACTTTCCTACATTATTTAAGAGAGAGTATTTTTTATTATCATTAACTTTCCTTTTATTGTTATTATTTTATAAAAGCTACTTGAGGTGTTGTTTTTTTTCTAATCCATGTCTCCCTATTCCTTTTCTGTTCCCCTTCTGGGAAGTGAGAGGAATTAATAGAGAGCATCTGTCATCTGTTTAGTGGCCAGTCCACCCTTAAACTGCGACATTGTTGTTTTCCTTTAGGGTAATGGTATTTTCATTACTAATTTACTAAAGCAAATATGAAGCTGCATACATTTTAAAAATTGAATGTTTTGTAAGTGAATTTCATAATATCTGAAAGACAAAAGGGTCTTAAAGGGAAAAACACTAATGTGGTTGATGTCTATAGATGCAAGACAATGTCTTTTCAGTTGTTTTACAGATCACTGTAGGGGGAGGACTGCCTATGTTTTGGGCAGTAGAGATTTTTTCGTATCATTGTAGATGAAAACAAAAGCAATTGAATGTAATTTAAAAATGGCCAGACAAAGAAATTGTAGATAATATCATTCTGAATATTGATACAGTTTTACCAATATATTTAAAAACAGAAAAAATGACCAGTAATTTTATGTAGATTCACCGATTTAAGGTTTCCTGTCACATCTATTTCCTAAGTGAGCCAGGGGTCACAGCAGAGGTTTTAAAATGTGAATAGTGCTGGAGGGAGGGGAGAGAGTGGAGTGTAAATTGCTATATTTCTTTTATATTCTGAAGTTACCAAATAGATTTCTAATTTATACACCATTTTGTGTAAACTATTGTTTCTTGCTTGTGGCTTTCAATATTTGGAATGGTTTGGAGAACAATTGAAGTGTAATCAGTTTTTGAAAATGTTAGTAAAATAGTTAGGATTCAGAATATATCTCTTATATTCAACTGTCTATGCCAATAGAAAAATAATGGGTTACATGTATTTTGTCTGCATAAATGAAAAAAAGTTTAATCAAAAGCAATTTTTGTTTTGTGCAGTTAAGAACATCACATAACCTTTGCTCAAATGGTATTATATATCCATCCATAAAAAACCCTAAGGAGTTTAAATTTGCAACACTCTTTACATTCCTAAGCATCTTCTCTTTCAAAATGTTTGTTCATACTGCATGCTGTGCAATTCCTCCAGTGTTTCTGTACTCCCAGAAGAATGAACAGGATAAATACATAGATCAAAAAGGGGGCACACTGTTCTCTAGAGAGCAATTAGTGATCATTTGCATAGTCTCTACAGTTCAAATGTGAAATAAAAGCCATGTATCCCAACTGACGGTTGAATTTGGTTCTGTCATTGCCCATAGGAAATGACAGCAAAACACAATTTCCCAGAAGAGAAAGCCTTATTTTGAACAGCTTCACAGTTAAATATATTACTTCTAATGTCCTATGCATACCTGCATTGCAGGGAAGTCTGTAGTTTTCAACACTTTATTAATGACAACAGACAAATTTCCACTTGTAAATCTTTTTAACCTCTTCATTTCCTTGTTCCAGGTGAGTATGTTATAAATTTACAGGTTTTTGGATGGCTGCCTTCAGTGTAATAATCACCCTGTTCTTCCCATTGGAGTCACCCTTACAATATCTATTGCTTGACACTAGCCATAATTTATGGGTAGACTTCTAATTATACTGATTAGTCTGCTGTTTTCCCCTCTCTCTACTTTTCTCTCATCCCCTATTCCATTTCCTTCTCTGTTGCTGAATCCTGTCTTCACCGCCTCAGCTCCATTGATCCCCTGGGAGGCTGTGGGATGTCACCTGACGATGAAGGCACAGAGACCCGAGATCACCCATGGTGCCTGTCTTGTCCACCTGCAGAGTAGCTTTGCTCCTGCTGCTGCCTAATGGTGAATTATTTATATTTTAATAAAAATATTTTGCATCATAAGATTGTGGTTTAAAAAGCATTAATATTTGTTAGGGAATAAAAGCATTTTTTTTTTAAANCATCTAGATCAGATATTTGAGATATCTTTAAAAGAAATCTGCATTTAAAATGGAAAAGTACAACTTAAGTCCAATTTTACTTACAATTTTCTGGAGAACATACTGGAATATTTCATTACTTCATTTTTACAAGTACAATATAATTATATGTGCTGGTTTTGACTGGATAGAATTAGTTTTCTTAATAGTAGCTTGTATAGAGCTGCACTTTTGATTTTTAATGAAAACAGCATTGATACTATAGGGATGTTTTAAGTATTGCTAAGCAGTGCTTGCACAGATTCAGATTATAGCATTTTTCTTCCCAAGTACCTATTACATGTGATGGAGCCCTGCTTTCCTGGAGATGGCTGAACACTTACCTGCTGATGGAAAGTGGTGAATGAATTTTTTATTTTGCTTTACTTGCATCTACTGCTATTGCTTTACCTGTTAGACTGTCTTTATCTCAACCCATGTGTTTTCTCATTTTTACCCTCCTCACTGGGAGAAGAGGGATGTGTGGTGCTTAGTGACCAGCTGGGGCTAAGACACAACTTATGAGAGTAAGGTATATATTATGAGGGTAAAAGTCAATGTCAANGTCTTATATTTCGGGCAAATTTATAAGATTATACGTTTCTGATACTTGCATATTTTGTGTCCATAGAAAAGGCTCGACCTAAGCCATGCCATGCAGATAGCACTTTTATATATTTGCTTCAAATTGAGCTCCACTGTAAACTCAGCACCAAAATTGTGTCTGTCTCATGAAGTGAAAAGCCAAAGATATAGTTTTCATAAGATTAACTATTTTTACCAGCCCCTAGGAAATGTTGTGATAATATCTGATCTGTCATCTAGATCAGATATTTGAGATATCTTTAAAAGAAATCTGCATTTAAAATGGAAAANACCTGCTGATGGAAAGTGGTGAATGAATTTTTTATTTTGCTTTACTTGCATCTACTGCTATTGCTTTACCTGTTAGACTGTCTTTATCTCAACCCATGTGTTTTCTCATTTTTACCCTCCTCACTGGGAGAAGAGGGATGTGTGGTGCTTAGTGACCAGCTGGGGCTAAGACACAACTTATGAGAGTAAGGTATATATTATGAGGGTAAAAGTCAATGTCAATAAGCATAGTTTCTAGATTAATCTAGTTTGATAAAAGAAGAGTAGTTTTCAAAACTGAAACTGCCAGTATTCATTGGAAGAATCTTTCACTTTTATTTTAGGTGCCTAGTTAACTGACAATTATATAACTAGTGACTTGACCACAGATGTGTGGTGTTTATATTTCCTGAACAAGATCCAATTAAAAGTCCACCATCTGTCATAAATCTTTGACTCCATACAGCTTTCAATGCAATGGGCATGTGTTAGAGTTCAAGCCTTAGCCTGTCTTTCATTCACCATTGTCAAGTTTCCAGACATTTCTTTCTTAGGAATTTTTCAAAAACCCAAAGAGTTTGTCTGTTTGGTTGGTTTGTTTGGGTTTTTTTTACTATAGTTAGAGGTTCAAAGGTTCTTTATTTTTTTTTAGAACACAACTCAGTCATTATCAAGCATCATTTATAATCTCACCATAGATTTGGCAGATTTGGGAGCCTAGGAGAGTGTTTAATTACCGAATTTAACAAGAGCATCATAAATGAAATTAATCTGAAATAAATATTGACCCTGAATCTGAAAATGTGTCCATTTATTAGTATTCCTAAGCATACCAAAGCATCTTAGACACTTCAGAAGAAGAAATCTTAATACAAGAGTTATGGCTAGATGCAAAGATGGAATTTGGAAGCTCAAGGGCTCAAGTTTACAACACACTTCCATTCCTGGATTATGGATTAGAATCCTGAATCTGTTATTAGCAGTCTTGCTTCTAAAATCCACAAAATTAGAATTAAACATGAGAGAAAGATATTTGCAAGGAATTTTCTTCCTTGTCACCTTCAAGATGAAGCAGTGGCATGCCTGGAAATATCCTTCACTGCTCTTAAACATTGCTTAGGGCACATTTGTTAGCCTGAGCATCCTCTAACAATCAGTTCCCACTGGCCTCACAAAAATAGTCCCAACTAGGCAAAAGCTCTAGTCCTAAGACTATTATCACAGGTGAATTTATTGTTAAGAAACATGTTCTATGGCAGAAAAATACAGAGTAAACCATCCAACAAAAGTTTACTGTCTCTAATTTCTTTACTTCTACACTACTTGTAGAGAGCACTGCATGAAAACTGCATTGTTCAGCTGTGACAAATCATTGAGAATGAAAACATGAAGGCATAGGTCCACACTTATATTCACTTGCAGTTCTTCTGACATGCTGAGAAACTTTGTTATACATATGTGCACATATACATTCCTCTGCCCAGTCCCTTAATACTTGATTTCCATAAAAAGGTAACAGGATTGAACTTTACTAAGAGTAATTTACCTGACTGGCATCTAAAGTTCCAGGAATTTTTCTTTGTTAGAAATGTAATTCTGCATTTAGCTTATAAAGTACGGCCAGCAGACTCTTGAAAGTGTTTAGTAAAGACTGTTAGTTTAAAAATAGGCTAGAAGTTTATTTTTCATGATTAGCTATCCAGCATATCAGACCTTTCTTCTTATTTCCTGAAGGTAGCATGCATAGTGTAATT
>WAAB01022472.1:10296-21942 GCA_013389865.1 Piaya cayana
CCAGAACACAGGGATGGCTTTCTCCTGAGCTGCTAGGATCTCCTTTTTGAAGAGCTCCTAGCCCTCATGGGCTCCCTTGCCCTTAAGTACTGTGAGCAACGGGTTTACGTTTCTCTGCCTGGATATCTATTTCACCATCTCATAGTGTTGTCAGGAATTTCCCCTACTATCTTGTTTCTTTCTCTTAGTGCTGTTTTATTCCTGCTACACTTCTGTGTACCTCTTTCCTTTCTTCTCTCTCTTGTGGCTCTGTAACCACATGGTAATATTCTCTTTAGGTATCTGGTTCTTTTAGTATATGCCACATTGATTTAACTGCCTTATTGTATTGCAAGGACATACATATGCATACTGGCACACAAGACACAGTTGTTGTAAGCAATGCTTTCTCTGCTGTCTGTTGAGTAGGAAATACAAAAAGGAAAGTCATAAAAAGTGTACTAGAAAGAGGCACACAAACTACTGGACAAAGTAATGTTTGTATAAAATCTGTGCCTATGCTACATTATCTGCTCAAACCATGTTTTTAGCACTGGATGCTCAGGGAAGGAGTACAGGCATGCCCTCTTTGCAGCCTTAGAGTTCTGCAAACTGGTGGAGTTTTAGTCTTCTTTTAGTGAAGACTATTTGAATTAATGTGTACTCTGCAAGGAGACAACCTGCAAAAATGCTAGTAGCAGAAACATACCATAGCACCACTGTCTGATACATAAGGGATACCTGGCTAATATCAACAAATCTGTTAACTCTGTCTCTCAGATCCTCTGTCATCAGCAGGAAAGAACAGTTTGTACCCAGGTTAAACCATGACAATAATACAAACAGTGTGTTATGAGTGGAAGCATCAACAGGACCTCATTTATTGTAGAGCAGCAGTGGCAGAAATGAAGTTTGATGAAGCAATGGAACTATACAGACAGTACATGTGCCTCACTGGAGCTATTCTTTCTACAAGTTTTTAATAAAAACTGCTTCTCATTCCTTACCCCATTTCTTCATGGTAGGCATGATTTTCTCACTTTATAAAGTTTAAACATGCAATGACAGGATATTGGAAAAGCTGAGTTAATACTTCGTGTATAATTATTTCATACTGAATGAGAGAATACTTCTGTTATTCATTGTCCTTCAGTAAGATATCCTTATACACAACATTCCAAAGATTGGTGTGTATGTGAACCATTAATTTGAATATATTTGTAAGTTCAAATGTATGATCAGATCCCAGACGTAACTGTAGTGCCTATACAATTTCCTCTGATATCTTGTCACACTGGCATGTGATTATTTTGCCATGCTTACATTCTGATTTTTCTGTGTGGTAAGAATACAAAATTATTCTTTTCTGTGTGTCTAAGCTGTAGAGCTGACTTGACTTTAAAAATTTAGCATGAGTACGTATTGCTGATTCAACACTAGTTTGTGCAACAGTTTTTTTATTTGTTAGAGATATTTTATAGCTATAGAGATATAACAAGAAGTTTACTGACTGATTTAATACTAGTTGTGTGCTACAACTCATGAGAAATGAGCCACCTTTTTTTTTTTGAGAAGAGCATCTGTATCTCCCTGTAGAAAGTCACATCTGCCACCATCCCTTGCAGAATAGCAACATAATTCAACAAAGAACACCCAAAATGAATTTCAGTATCAGAAACATTTTTTACTGTCCTGCCACAACATGAAATTAAGAATTTTCAGAGCTGTGAATCTAAGGTTTGCTTTCTACTCCCTTTTTCTGGGTTGCTTAAGCTATAGCAGCCTAGTCTTAACGTCATACTGAAGCCAGTGGGAAGAAATGGTTGTTAGTGATTTCTATATAAATGCACAAACAAATAACTAAGCCTCAAAATTTGATAAATTTGACTTCCAAAACCAAGGCATCTCAATTAGATATCTTCTCAGTACACTTGGAAACCTATGTACTCAGCTGGGAGCTGGGAGCCAAAACTCTCCAACCAATCGGCTTATTCAGCTATATAGCCACAATTTGACATACCAGACTTCAGGTTTTACTCTTCTGCTTAAGAATATGTGGCGTACGACACAGCTGCATAAGTGCTTTAGTTTGGTTTGTCTATGTGGCTGAAATGAATTTTGATCTTTACCTGCTAACCTGCTTTAGTTCACATGGCAAAACAGTTGGAGCATGCAAACAGGATTTCTCTCACAAGAAACTAAGTTGGATGACATACTGTAAGGGACCAGCTGATAATTTCCAGCTGCTGTTGGGCATTCAGTTCATGCGACCACATTAGAGGTACATACAGCACAATTGCTTACTGATTAAAAATAAATAGACAATTCTTGGCAATAAGAGGAATATGTTGGCCTATATTTCACAATAGAAGAGATTTTAGTGTAATGTACATACTAATTCATTTGAAACAACTGCATGCTTTTGAATTAACGGGGTTAAAAATCTACTTTGGCAGTGGCTTGCTGAACTTAATTGTTTCTGAAGCAAGAATGATGAATGGAACTATTTCTAGAAGTGGTTGCCAAAGATTTTTATTTTTTTTTTATTTTTAATAGAACAGCACTGCCCAACTGGCAGTTTTGGGGTAGCTTTGCCTGGTCCATTGCCTCTGTGCCTGAGGAGCAGGTGGCTCCATGGGGATCCTGCCTCACTGCTGTGCTGCCACACTGCACACTTGGGGCACTGTGTGAGTCTTGGGCTGGACAAAGAATGTGGCTGCCCCAAGCAGGGTCTGTCCCCAGTGTGAAGCCTGACCTTTTTGTTTGCTGCTTATTATGCATCCAGACCTTCTTTGTAGGTACAATGGTATACAGTGCTTGCAGATGATTTCCAGGTGACATAAAATCACAGAATCACAGAATCACTGGGTTGGAAGAGACCCACTGGATCATCGAGTCCAACCACTCCCACAAAACACTAAACCATGTCCCTCAGGACCTCGTCCACTCATAACTTAAAAGATGAACAGGACTGTACCCCAAGAGAAAATATTACATCAAGATCTGAATCATTGGATTAAATTGTTGTAATGTCACAAAGCATTTTCTAAAATATAGATAAGTGCAAATTGATGCATCATCTTCCGCGGTAGAGAATAGCTACTGAATGGGAGACTATGAAATCTTGCACCAGTGCCAATACCTATTGCTGTTGTACAAAGTTTCTGTGCTTTAAGTTTGCCTATGTTAAAACAAAACTCCTTACTCCAGGCTGCTTTTCTACATGCAAGACTTAATGCATCCAAAAAATACATGCTGTCTTTATAGGTGGTTTCATGCTGCTGAAGGCATGTTTATGGAATGTAAGCAATGGAGTGCAAGTCAGTTGGATGCAGATAAAAATAGAAGGATTGTGAAGTATCTCTATCTGCTGTATTCTTCACAAATACAGATGTTCTCTGTCCTGTGTACCACTCTGCTTCTGTAGTGCTATGAAGTACTTCAAATAAACTTCTGAAAAAGAAAGAAGAAAGCAGTAACAAGCACCGCATGGCTTGTACTAAATGACTGCCCCTCCAGGAGTGCTGCAGAGGAATAATGGGTTGTGCATAGCCTGACCTATCTGGGATGGGAACTGCTCATCTCTACTGATGCCAGGCTCAGCCTTGCATAGGTCACTACCTCACTGAGCTGGACTGAAACACACAAGTTTAAAAATAGGTGCTTTGTTGTGCTTTGAGGCCATGGATAATAGAAGTAAACCTATTAAATATGTCAATAAAAATTGTTCTAGGTCTCCTTAGCCACGTGGCTAGCAAACTGATTTAAAGCATATATAGACTGTGTGAATCTCTGGAAATAAGCATTTTCCAACATAGATCATGGTCTCTCATTTTAAGTAAATTTTTAAAAGTGCTGTTTATTTGCTTTTATAATATCTAAAACAACTTTCAGGTGCATAACCATTCTGCACGGCATGTAACATACATGAAAATATTGTTTAATTGGGATGGGTGTAATATTTTTTTCCCTATGCTAAAGTACCTCTTGAATTTTGTAAAGTTTTCTTCACTTCAATATATGTAAAAAAAAATCCCTAAATTTGAGCTAAGTCCTAAGAAGCACTATAGGAGCTTCATGGATAAATCAATTAAATAGATAAATAATGCTCACAATGCATAATGATAATTGTACTCATAAAACAATTCAGACATGTTTCCATAAGAGACACATTTACCTAAACAGAGTACACATATCCTGGTGGTGAGTATACAAAAGAACATTGTTAAGCATATATACAAGAAGGAAAGGCAGAATTATTCAGATCTGACACTATATCACAGGCTTATAATTTGCCTCTATGTGCTCTGTTCCATCTCTTATCCGAAGACAAACTGCTGCCTGGAACAGGGCTGTAGAATGGAATTCTGACTTGTTGCTTTCTGCAAGGCTGACTTTTTTAACAGAAAAAACCCCAAACCAACAAATAAACTTGATATGTGCTATGAAGGTCTGGCTATGTAACACACTTACCATGGGGCACGTCACTTAGTGGAAAAACAACAGCAACACTTGGAAAACTATATGAGGAGTTTTTGAATTCTTGTACCTCCTCTGCTCCTAATTCTGCCATGGCATCTGGACTGCATTTCAGAGAAATATGTTTCATGCTGTGCTACTCAATAATTGTAGGTTCACTGGTACCAAGGGCTCATTACTTGGCATCTGGGGTGAAGGAGCTGATGAGTTGGCACTGAATTTATTCAAGCAAGAAGGGTGTGAGTTGGGCAAGAGCTTGTCTTGCAAAGCAGCTAAAGAAAGTACAATGTGATGCCTTTCAAAGCATTGGTATAATGTAGCTTTGACATCCTCATTATGCGATATCTAACCAATAAGAAATACATATTGCCCTGTATCTGGTTTGCCAGAGAGCTAACTGATGCTTTACTTAACCTAAATCTGGAATCAGAAGAATCTGCCTATTGAAGATGTACAACCAAAAATAACTGGCTGAGTGGAAGACATCTCATGTGGAAACGGTCACTGGGATTGGTGGTAGGAGGAGTTGTCCTATACCCATGATTGCAGAACTGAACCCCTTATACAGAGATCCAAATTGAATTTTTGATCCAGCTGGCCACAGGACCAGAGCTCTTGAAATAACTAAGCCCTATGAAGTCTGTGAAAACTAGTGACAAGATACGTCAGAGCAACTGTGCCCTGACTGCTGCCAAGCCTGCTGTGGGTACTCATTACAGACTCCAGAAAATCCTCCTTGGAGAAAGGATTTTTAAATGCTTCAGCTGTAGAAGCAGTATCAAGAAGGATTCACAATCAGTTGTTAAGACTCACACACAGAGGAAACCAGGCTCCAGTGCTTGTGAATATTGTAGCAGCCCTGCAGAACCACGTGAGTTACAGGTGATCACCTGCATGGAACTGAAAGCTATTAGGATGCTTGGCTTACAAAGTAAACTTTCGATTGGCTTAGCTGTATCTTCACCCAAATTACTAATAACTTACTACAATGTGTCTTTTACAGCAAATTGCAGTGTTAATTATTATAATAAGCCCATGCCAGCCAGATTCACAAGGACATTGTGGAGAAGATGCTGGAGTCTGTTCTGTCCCCAGAAGTGCTGATGTTGCCACACAAGCCTTAGCTAGTTAAGGGCATTTTGCAAGAACTGGTTCCTCATGTCCCATATCTGCATTTCTCCCTCCTAGGACCACATCATGTATTGCTGCCTCTGCAGAGATTGCAGCTGCAGGCGTTATCTGAGCTGTTTCCCCACTGCAGGAGTGAGCTGCTCCAGACTTTGCAGGGGTCTGCCTATAAGGTTGGGTCAGCCTCTTTACATTTCTGCAGGGACAAGGGCAGTGTAAAAGCAGGACAAAATAGCTGCTGCTATCTGAGATGTGCAAGGTGCAGTGGCTGCAGTGGTGTTTTCAGCCCCAGTGATCCTGAGGTAGCCAAGATACCAAGTCCACCTGCTGTCCTGCCCCAGAAGAAGGGGTTTCCTCCCTGTCCCAGACTCACAGAGCTCCCCATCACCAAGCTAATTTATCTATATTGAGCCAAGTACTTACCTGCTGAAAGCAGAATGTGGACAGGTTCCCCGGGGCTGTTAGAAACTACAGGGAAAATCAGAAGACTACAGGAAAACAAAAAGCTGCAATTCTTTCTAAAAGTGCAGAAGAAAGCAGTCACCTTGTTCAGCTTTCTCAGTAATATTCTAATCAGGATAAAAACTTAATATAGCATACAATTGAGGTTATCCAATACACTTACATAAAGCCTTTCAGAGCAACAGCTGGTAGAGGCTGCTACTAGAAACTGAGGTTTCTTTGTTTCCTAGCAGCAGATGATTTCCTCTCCTAAGGCAATTATGTAGCCTAATTGCCTGTAATAATAATCCCTGTTAAAAGTGTGCTAATGCCAACCCTTCTTGTTTTTGTGGAGTGTCTCCTTCCCCATTTTCTGCTTTTAGGTACCAGAGACAGGTTCCACACATTTAGAAAACAGAAGTAACATTGAAGAATGTAGGATTTTATTATCTGAAGCCCTTCAGTGATGCTGTTACTGATGTCTAAGCTGTTACTTTAAAAAAAGTAGTTAAAAAAAAGAGGAAAAAAAAAGTGTGTTATTTCAGAAATGTAACCTGTTCCTAAAAGATGCTTTGTTTTCCAGTTACTTACATTTATTTGGGGTGTATTTTTATTTATCAATAGTTCTTTATATCTGTACTTTTCCCAAAATGCTAGTTAGCTCTAACAATGCTAGACTCTGCTGTGCTGAATTACTGCATCTTTTACAACTAAATTTGAAAAATCTCAAAAAAGTCATAGGATGTACTGTACATTGGCAGGATGAATTAGTTAATATAACACATCTTTCCCACTACTGACTTGTGGCGTTACTTTAATGTTATCAGTGTTTTCTTCCTAGGAGGTAATCTACCAATACATTATCATTCAAAAATAAATTTCATAGTACGTATGTGAACAGTGATAAATGTAGCTTTATTTTTGAACAAAGGTCAACAAAATATATAACCATACTGGTTCAGAACAAAGGTCCACCCAGGCTAACATCTTTTCTTTCTCAGCAACCAAGAGTAGATATCTAGAGAAGGGTGTCAGGAAAGGGCAAGCACATTGGGGTCTTTCCTCTATCTGATACTCTTAAGAAACTTGTAGTCCTGGAACTTGCTGTGACTAACACTGTAGCATCAATATATATATTTTCAGCATTCAGTGCTTAGAGGGCAAATGCTTTAAATTCGGGTCCTGGCAGTAGGTGCATGACAAGTGCACAGCCATAGTATAACTAAAGGATTACTGAAGAAGGACTGTGCTCCCAGAAATACAGAAAAAAAGACCTCACAGGAGTTTAGGGGTGAAGTGTATAAAGATGTCTGAGAAGGGTGTTGTTCAGCTCCCTGCAATCTGTCTCCCTAGATCCTCTGTTTGTTAGAAAATTAGAAAGGTAATCTGCATATTCTGCTTGCATTTAAAGACAGAGTAAACCTCAGGGTTTTTTCCTCCCACCCAAATCATACAGCAGAGGCAAGGTTATTTTGGGGCCTACTACTTTGCATGTACATAAACACTAGTTGTATTAGCCACCACTGTGTGGCTTGAAGCAAAATGTGGACAAAACTCTGTAAGAGTTTACCCTAAGTAGTGCCTTTCTCTCAGACTTCTGTTGTCAGAAATTCTCCTACACAGAAACAGTCTTGCCCTTTCTCTGGGGAGATGTCATTGCTTGACCATTATTTTTCAGGCATAAACAGAAAAGGTCTGGACTTTGAAACCACCCATTTTACATCCACCTGAGAGAAGCAGAAAGTCTAGCACATATTAGAAGAACCTTCTGTGCATGAAGCTGCTCAGTGCCAGGAATATGCAAGGACACCGGAGAAATATTAGATTTTGCAGAAGCTGAAAGAATCATAAGGACTCTGCTTATGGATATATTCATATAGCAAGGTATTGCTACAGAAAGATAAAGCAGCCACTGAAAGCAATTTCACAGCTCCCACTCTTATGTAATTCACAGAGAGTGTGCTGCTACTCAAAAAGGAGCAATACTATGTTTAACTTTAGTAGGAAGTTGTATGCATTGCGTCAGACCACCTTGATGGCAGCTCTGTCCAATTCAGTGGGATAAAATGACAGCTAAATTTGTCATTTTATGATTTTCTCCCTTGGGAGGCTGCATGGATGCTTCAGAGGCTTGAGCGATTCACCCTATTCTTGGCTTTCCCTGCTATTTTGTATGATGAGAACTGAGACCTCCAGACTGTGTTATAAGCACCAAGTCAGTGAACTCTGTCACTGCAGGATCTGAAACACCCAGTATCTGTGCTTAGCTGGTTACTTCTATGCAAGATGTGTGCATGGTGTAGGCAAGGTATGATCCTGGATATTGAGCAGGATAAAAAATTTCACGGTATGTGAAACCATGTGAACCATGGTTCCGTTGTCTTCAGTTAAACTGTTTCTGTGTTTATTTTTGCTATATACATTCAACCAGAGACAACACCTCCTTCTTAATGTTGAAATATTAAATTCTCTTTTGGAAGTATTATGTGCAGCTCACTTCAAAAAACAAAGTACAACAAAAAAACCCACATTTGTTGGCCGCTGACAATTTTTCTACACAATGTGTGAAAGAAGAAATAGGGAAACGGGTTTCTAATTCTACAGATGGACCTTTTGTAGGAAAAGGAATGTTACACTTTCAAGATATATGGTCTGCTCTTTCTGCCCTAACAAGGACTGCACCATGCACTCTTACAGATTTCCGAACACATGTTGGGGACCGAAACTCAGCACGGCACCAATGCTGAGTACTCTGCATTCCTGCAGGCTTACCTCAGCCACTGTCCTCTCTGTTTCTCCTCAGCAAGGATGATTAGCCAACAAGTGTATCTATCTTGTAAGCATGTGGATTATTGCTCCAACTATTCACACTGACTCACACACACAGTCTTGCAGGGTGAAAAAAACAATGGCAGGTTTGCTGGCATGGCAGTAATGCAGCCAAAATTTAAAGTGAAACAGGGAAGAGACATAAAACTGAAACAACTATCGTGTATGTGATTGCAGTTCACAATTTTCTTCAGGGATCTTTCAAGCCTTTTCATGGGTGTGACCCCTGCAAGATTCACTACTACTAAGAGCCACTGAGTTTGGGAAGCTGTTTATCTATAGACTTAGTGACTAGTTAATCTTCACAAATAAGAAGTCTTGTGGAGACTTGTCCTGTGTACTGCATGCAGCATGAGGTCCAAGGTCTGCAGATGAGCATAGGCTGTGATGATGCCAAAGGCAGCCAGCAGAGCCTGATAACCAGGATGAGCTGTGAGGTGATGACCCCTTGTTTAGATCTCTTTAAATTGAGGCATATTGGAAAAGTTTGCAGAGTTGTTTTTATTACTATTATTATTAGTCCCCTGCCCAGAATCTGGTCTTTGTATGACTTATTAGATGTGTGGAAGGATATTTTACTCACAGAGAAAGGACTTCAATCTACAAAGGTTTTACAGGACCTGGCAGGGGGGGCAATGTCCTGGCAAGTCTTAGAAAATGTGGATTATTTGAATTCTACCATCATGATTACTCAAGGATATTTCTGTATTTTTTTCCTGTGACACATTGAATACAATCTTTTCTCTAAAGACGTCAAAGAGAATTATAGTGAATGGGACTTCTATCTGGCTTGCCCAAAGATTGTGGTTACTATGATGAGAGCTTCTGCACTTAGGTTGACTTTGGCTTTCTGAGCATTCCTAACAAATCCCTGGGTCACCACAACCTTTTCTGCAAAAAATGGAGTTGTGGGCCAGGAGCACTGGCAGTATTCTTTTTAGGCTAAGCTGAAGCCAAAAGCAAGGTGACCTTTCTTATGAAACTGGCTGCAGAGTTGATGTTGCCTGCAGGTCAAGGTCTGGAGCCCATTGTAATTTTTTAATCTCTGGTTCTGAAGCCTTGCATCATCTGAATTGGAGGCAGCATTTCAGAGCAAAAGCATGCTTGTAGAGGCTGATAACATTCAGTAACTACACTGTGAAAAAGAATTAAAACTTTAGCCTTAAAGAAGGGAGAAGTAGGTGTGCAGTTATTTTAAGGATAGGCCTGATTGAGTGTTTCATCTTAAAGAGGGAGAAATGAAGAAAAAAATGTCTTTGTGTTCTGTCTTTTGACATGCTGAAGTGTGTGAATTCTTAAGGTCTTTAACTTGTATGCAGGAGGGAAAAAAGCTATTGAGTGTAGTTACAACTTAATTTTGGTTATTAATTATTTTGATATCTGATCCATAATCCTCAGAAATAAAGGAGATCCTTCCTTTATAGAAATAAAATTTCCCAGACTGTTAGGAATTTTCCTAACATTGCAGACCTACTATATCTATAATATTTCCTTAAAATCTAGTTGTAAAACACATTGAAATCATCAGGGGACAGATAAAGAGATTCTAATTGCTAAAAAAAAAGATGATAAAAATAGCTGTACAATACTGAAGGAAATCATCCAAGAGAAACCACTTTGGCTCTCAGGATGTTGTGCCTCAAAGGAAAGAAGAATGATGAACAGTTAATATGGATCTTACTAGGAAGAACTTTTAAAGGAAAAATTTTAATTCTGTATGTAGTGAAAGACGTCAAGAAGTATGATGTCAATTTAGAAAACTGACAGCAAATATTTTCTAGGAACTGTTTACTAGTAAAAAATGCATAAATAATGAACTTGATACAATACTTGGAATATTTTGAAACTTCACATAAACAATTAGGTAGGCCTCCAGGGGGAATTGCAACAAAAAAAATCATTAAATACTGTAATCAGTGGTGGCTGTAGTATAAATCAGATGAAGGAAAAAGATGGCCTGCTAATGGGTCACTGAATTATAATGCTTTCTTGCAGTTAATGCTTTTTCTAAGAAGAGATGGGGGATGGGGGAAGGAGAGGTAAACAGGTAGAAGTTATACAAACTCCCCTATATTAGGCCATGGAAAATGCAGAACCAGTGATTTATTATAAAGTCGCTACTTCCTGTTTCTATTACTGATTTGAACAGTTGGAAATTAGCATCTGGAAATTATAGGGACAATCCAGATTGGACAACTTGTTCTTTTGAGAGAATGATTAAAACACAAGGCCCTGACTGCAAAGACGTTGGGGCAATTATGCAAAGTGTAGTTTGATGATTCATTAGGCAGAGTTTTACAGGGAGGGTGACCATTGTTTTCAAAGATCTTAGGCAGGAAACTCAGGAAAGTTATTGTGTGTTACTTGAGTAGCATGCAGAAATAGGGAGAGAAAAAGAGATTAATCGTGGTGCTAGAAGGGAACACTCATGGAAAAGGAAGATACAGAGAGAATACAAGGGAAGGGGCCAAGGCCAGAGTCCCTTATCACAGAGGCACAGTTAGGAGAAAATCAGTGTCCTTAATGTGTATAGGAGGGGCACTGGGAGTGGGAATACCCTCCTTTGAATTAAAGCACCCTTTGGAATCCCCTGTTTCCTGTAGAACAGGAGTAAAGGAGAGCAGAGGAATTTTCCCTAGAATCTCTGGTTAAAATCAAGCTGGGGGGAAGAGAAAATTAAATTTCTAGTGGATACCAGGGCTGTGTATTCTCTATTGAATACTTTGAAATAATAATATTTAAAATATATACTAAAATATAAATATAATAAAATATAAGCATTATTGGTAC
>WAAB01022472.1:21958-81442 GCA_013389865.1 Piaya cayana
AATCCTTGAGATTTAAATTAGGAAAACAGTGGGTAATGTACCAGTTTTTGCATTTGCCAGGCTCCCCAAAGCCGTTGTTAGGGAAGGATTTGCTTGAAAACAGAGAAGATCAAATAAGATCTGGAGAAGGGGAAGCTGAAGTTTATATACCAGAATCTAAATATATTGAAGTGATAGGTTTGTTATTACAGGATGTTAACAGTCAAAGAAAACAATACCTTGAGAATCTGAAGATGCTGTGTCCCAACAGTGTGAAAAGAAATGATACCTGGGAGGTCCAAGTGAGCAGAACATGTAAGAGATGATTTGAAACCAGGATTGGTTCCAGCAAGAATGAAACAATACCTTTTAAAATTAGAAGCTAAGCTTGGGTTAGTATCAGATATTACAATGCCAGACATACAGACACTCTTTTCTGCATTCCCTCTGAAAAGGAAAATCAAGACCTTTTCGCTTTTGAATGGGAAAATCTTGAAACTGGTAGAAAAACTCATTATACACAGACAGTTCTGTCTTAAGGATTTGAAAACAGTCCAACAGTTTTGGGAATCAATTAGCCAAAGAACTAGAAATATGGAAAAATAAAACGATGGGGTAACAATATTACATTATGTGTATGATATCGTCACTGCTGCAACTGCTACAGAAGATTGTTACTGAGTACAAATCTTTTAAAATTTTTGGGATTGAGCATATACAGAGTTTCCAGAGAAAAGGCTCAAAGAATTGTCACTTGGATTTCAGATACAAGGACAGTGACAACTGGGAATGCAAAGAAAAAAAAACTACTTGCCAACTACTCTGGATAGTATTTGAGTTAAGAATATTTTTTGGGATGAGACAAGAGTAGTAATAAAATTTTACTTAAAAAAAGTTATTCCAGGGTTTGGTGTGCCTTTAGAAATGTCTTAGGACAGGGGTCCTTGTTTTGTGGCAGAAGTAATCAAACAACTAAGCAATGCTCTAGGAATGTCCTGGGATTGACGTTTGCCTTGTAAGTCTCACTCTAGTGGGAAAGTGGAGAGAATGAAATGACTTTGAAATGACAGTTGAGTAAAATATGTCATGAAACCTCTAAGATCCTGGCTAAAAGCACTACCTTTAGGATTATTAAGAATTTGAATTCCCCTTGATGAGGATGCCTTAGCCCATATTGTATAGGAGGTCTTATCGGATACCATAGGTCCCAGGAGATATCACTGTTAAAGGGAATGTGAAAATTAATAACTCTTTGATACCTTTAGGAAAGACTCTCCAGGAATTGCAGAAATTTCTGACAGTTAATAAATCCTTAGAGCTTGATATGACGGCACATCTGTTCCAGCCTGGAGATTAGATGTATGTCAAGCCCTGGGACTCAGAAACATTAACTCCAAAGTGGGAAGGACCATATCAGATACTTTGAACTACATACGTAGCTGTGAAGCTCACTGGAAAAGGAGCCTGGATTCATCATTCATGGATTAAGAAGGTTCCTGCTTCACGGACCTCAGCATAATGATCCCCATCTGCTCACCTCCTGACAAATGAGTATTGAAGCCTGAATGTAAAATCCAATGGGACTCAGGGAACCCACTAAAGATGAGGATTCAAAGAATTAGATCATGATAAATTTTGGTATCATGTTTCAAATGACTGTTATTAAAGTAATGTGGGTAAAAAATGTGGATTGGAATGACAACATATCGGAATTGATAAAAAGTTTTGATAAAATGAATAGATACTCTAGCATGACAGTCTGAAACCTCAATGTCACATTCCACCTCAGGTCCCATACCTTGGGGAATTATTGCATTAAATTTTACTGATCTTAAAAAATTGGATAATGTCACCAAAGTGCTAAAACAGGCTGGTGTGGGCTACTATTTAGGTAGTGAAAATGGTGTAGACAAAGAGGGAGTGACAAACTGCAGGATGCAATACTTTGGAGACCGGGAAGTAACAGGACTGGTTTTGGGCATTGTGCTAACAATCCTTGCCCAAGAGGGTCCATGCCATTAGACCACCATTTCTTAGAATGGGTTTCAGGGTACAGTGAGACACAAGTGGCTGCTGGGTTAATGACCCAACAGTGATATGACTGAAGCACAAGAATGCAATATCTTGAGAAAAATCTCTGGGATTTGGGATAAAAGTTACAAGGAGATTGGGGATATATTTTGAATTGGTGCATTAGACAGGGAAAGAAAGGTATATTTGAGTATCTCAAACTGTCCTGGAACTCCACACAGAAAATCACATGCAACTTTAGCAGGGGCAGACATAATAACAACAGCCTTCCCGTTATTATAAAAAGAGTATGAGAATTACGAGAAGCCTGGATCAACACCTCCAGCTCTTCACAAGCTCAAGTGCCAACCCCTTGGTACAGTGTATGGATATTGGGAAGTGGGCCTTGGACTACCACATTATCTTTTATTGAAGAGTATATGTCTGTAACCTTAGATCTCCTCACACTGTCCCCCATCTAGAAGCAAAGTGAAGCCCTGTAAACCATCAGTGTTAGGGGAAAATACAAAAGAACCAGTGATGGGGATAATTGGCAAAGGCTGAGTACATCCAGTGAGGTAAGGTGTGCATTACAGGGCTTTTTACTCCCGGGACAGACCCACTGGAAAATCAGATTCTAATTTAAAATCTTGCCTGGGGACTGGAAACACTGGCCAGTTCTGTTGCTAAAGCATTCAAATTGATTAGTCAGTAGGTAGATACCAATACAAAGGCAGTATTACAACAACTCCTGATTTTAGATTTATTGCTGGCCAAAGAGCATAGAGTTTGTGCGGATCTGAAATTGGACACAGATCATTGTTGTATCCATATTGCAAATGTAACAGAGGATCTTAATAAGCAGTCAGAAAAAAATCAGGCT
Organism: Piaya cayana; assembly: GCA_013389865.1. Taxonomy (NCBI): domain Eukaryota; kingdom Metazoa; phylum Chordata; class Aves; order Cuculiformes; family Coccyzidae; genus Piaya; species Piaya cayana. Next base: position 24,831 of record WAAB01022472.1, read on the forward strand.
GTTGCCTGAAAAGATCAGTATCTTAGAGAGGATGAAGAAAACAATTGGCTGTATAAATTTTTAAACCACGTAGGTGGAATGTCACAGCCTGGGTGACTGGCTTCCTTGTCACAAGCTTTAGTGTTAATTGCTATCATAATAGGGATAGTCTTCTCAGTATTAAGTTGTGTAAAATGGATTGTTTTGAAAAGAGATCACATTTCTAGGATAGAAATGCAGATAAACTAGGATGTTGCTATTCTGCCTTTTTTGTTATCCTGAGGGAAGAAGAGTAATGTGGACCTTTAGATGAGAATCAAGGGTCCAAAAAGAAAAGGAGGGATTTGATACTATATATGGAATATTTTGAAACTTCACAAAGTGGAATATTTTTATTTAAGCTGAAGTACAGCTAAGTTTTGTCTAAGAAGTAATGATTTTTTGGAAGTTAGACAGAATATCCTTCTGACAGCATGCTTTCTTTAAAATGGTGTTTTCCAGACATTATTCCTTGAAGATAATAATGCCTTGTGTGAAGTATGATCTGTGCTGAACAGGTATCCCTTCTGTAATCACCTCTGTTAGCAGCATTTTCTATCTTAAAACCAAAGTCAAGCAGAGAGCTGGACCCAGCTCCAAATTAGCAAAAGTTTTGACTGCTGCAAGGTTTCATAACATTAAAATTAGATCTTGGCAAGTAATAGCATATGCATACGATTTCTGGGAAAACTCATACATATGTGTATAAGCGGGAAATATATTCTATATCTAGCTTTTGCCTTGTCGCCCATGATTGATGGAGATCACTCCCTCATGTTGCTGAGGCCTGATAAAGGATGTTTGCTTTCTGAAACTTCAAAAAGAGTCTTATATAATTTTATTTGCCAGTGGTTTTGGTATCAAGCCCACTAACAGTGAAAGCTAAAAGCATTATGAACTTATCGGAAATGGGTCAAAAAATGTTCAGTTGGGACCTCCCACCCCTTGCAATGTTTAGGAAAAGACTCCATAAAGCATTTATTGTAAGTGCAGAAAGTAAGGTAATTTTGCAAAAAAAACCCAAAAATCTCTCTCCTTTGCTTTTGGAGAAGGTCCAAAGTGACCATGTATTGAAGTTACACGTTAAGCCAATAGAGTAAGTGTAGCTGGTGTGATTTCCACTGACTTGGCCATTTGTCACTGTCTTGGCAACAAGCAGGATGCTGGAATAAGGGCATCTTGACTGAGTGAAGATAGGTTATTGAGGAGTGGTCTTTATGCAGGAGGGCAGTGCTGGCACTCAGGTTTCCCTCACCAAACTGGCACTAATGGGAACTTCTTGATGACAATTGACATCAAATGTATCATTTGGGACAAAAAACCCCATGCCACACTATGTGCTGCCTGGCTGCAGAATTGTCTATGAAAAAAAAATGGTGAGATTTCTTGTGGATGGCACATCAAGTCTGCCAGCAAGCAAAATGTATGGAAGTATGTGCTTTTTTTCTCTCTCCTCGGCACTGATGAAGCTGCAGTTGGAATGCTGCATCCAGCACATGGACGATACTGATAACTTGGAGTGTGTCCAGGCATCAAGGGAGCTGGAGCTCTTGATCTATTGCTGTTCTCAACTCCATAATGGACAGCTGTAGTAAAGATGGAAGCCAAGCTCTACTGGGCCTTGCAAGGTAAGTGAGTAACAGGCAGACTGCTGGAAATTTCAGCAAGGGAAACTGGAACAAGATATAAAGCAAAATGTTTTTTCTTTGAGGCTGAACAATGGGGCAGGCTGGGCGTCCCACCCCTTGAGATACTCAAAGCTTGACAGTAAACAGTCCTGGTCCCACTTTGAAGTTAATTACCCCAATTTTAAGCAGGACAGCGGACTGGATGTCTTCCAACCATCTTTTCCAACCTAAATTGTACTGTGATTCATTTCTATTCTGTAGGTGCTCTCAGGTCATGCTTATTTCTGGGCCTTGACCTTCAAATCAGACTAAGTTGCCCAATTGCCATTTAGAATGGATGGAGGAGGACAGCATTGTTAGATCACATACTCCTTTACCAATAGATCACCTGGGGCTGCTATAAGTTCATTAATCCTTTCACACCTTAGTTCCCAGTTGGCTTGTAAGGACAGATTTAAGGCTAGGGAAACACAAATCATCCCTCAGTGTCCCTGAGTATCTTGAGCTGAGACAGCTGATAGAAGTAGCTGGTCAAGCATTTGAAAAATTATTTCAAATGTTTCTCCTGGCACGTGCTGCTTTTACCCACTGGGAAACTGGAGAGTGTTTCTAGTGAGAAGCCTGCAGTGCCTGGTCTGCAGATGTGCAGAGAAAACTCAACCTCGTTCTTGCCTCCCACTGCAGCCAGTGCCAGGGCTGTGCATGAAAACCATTAAAAACCATTTGTACCTTTAGTGTTCATGCCTTATTAAAGACATCTTGACCTCACATGAAACCCATATTCACTTGACAGTGGTTTGGTCAGGGCTTTCTCCTCTCTGCCTCACCATTGTCCCAGTGCTGGTTGCTGCCAATGCTTGTCTGGCTCCAGTACTGACCTTATTTGGCAGAGACCTTGCAAATGCAGATACAGAGATTTGGTAATGCCCCTTCCTTTTTCTTTCCCTCCTTGTACAATGCAGGCCTTATGAGAAACAGCCAAGAGAGGTGGGGTTGTTTAGCCTGGAGAAGAGGAGACTGAGAGGAGACCTCATTACTCTCTACAACTACCTGAGGGGAGGTTGTGGAGAGGAGGGTGCTGACCTCTTCTCCCAAGTGACAGGGGACAGGACAAGAGGGAATGGCCTCAAGCTCCGCCAGGGGAGATTTAGGTTAGACATTAGGAAAAAAATTTCACAGAAAGGGTCATTTGGCACTGGCAGAGGTTGCCCAGGGAGGTGGTTGATTCACCTTCCCTGGAGGTTTTTTAAAGACAGATGGACAAGGCACTGAGGGGCATGGTTTAGTGATTGATGGGAATGATTGGACTTGATGATCTGGTGGGTCTCTTCCAAACTGGTTGTTCTATGATTCTATGAAAATCATGCCTTGCTCATTAATACTTCTATATTTTCATGGATGCTGTCAGTTCCAGATAGTACAGTGATGTTCATGTTACACACTAGATTTAGCGTTCCCTGGATGTGCTCAAAAATCTGCTTTGTATATGGCCTTCTGTAGGAAAACACACAATGCATTCTTGAACCATACCGGTCCATTTCAGCAGTTTTTCTTCGACTCATTACAACACCAGACTCAATTGTACTTACCTGCACTTCTTTGCAGTTACTTGGTGGCAACTGAGCTCAAATTATTCCCTTTTTCAGCAGCAAGACAGCCCAAGCTGTAATAGAAATGACCAAATCACAAAACAGGACTTGCAAATATTTTTGGGAATAAATTACTAGACACATTTATCTCTCCATAAGTATTTTGACATAGTTCACAAATCTATCTGTAAATATCTGTGAATATCTACAATATCTCAAATGTCAGCCAGATTCGGCTTTCCCTGAGTCTGTAATTCCTTGGCCTGGCACTGCATTATTCTCTACAGCTGTGTTGCTCTTCTTTGAAAATTAGCAATCACATAATCATGGAACAAAGGCAGTCTCAGTATTGGACCTGACTATTTGTGATAGCAACTAGTTGATGTAAATAATCTGTGAGTCAAAGAAAGGCTATGGCTTGGTCACAAAGCTTTATTTGCATTTGGCTTTACCAAATACTTCTGCATTACTAAAATGTTGCAAGAAGATAAGTCCGGTTAATGAAAAAGGCAAACTGCTAAACATACAATATGCTTTACTGACAGTAAAATGTGATCTGCCCAAGTCAGTTAAGAATGTATCTGTAAGGGAGAACAAAATGACAGCAAAATCACAGATTTAAAGTTTTTCTTTGTGACAGGTTACTGTATTTTTCTCACTGCTACTGCATGTCTCTGAATTCATCTGCTTTTTGGTTTATAGCAAGCTATAGAAATTCAGGCTATATCCTCACGTGATCTCTCACTTCCATACTTCCAAATGTAGCCCCATTTTCTTATTATCAAAAAAGTCTTTCAGGTTTCTGGAGTAGTATTTTGAGCTGTAAACTCCTCAGCTTTTTTTTCTAATTCTGTTTAGAGTCTTTCAAATAATCATAAGAACAAGAAGCACAACATGAGAGCACTTGCATGCTGGCAGGCTCATGAGAAAATCCCTGCTGACAGTACTGTCTGAAACCAGATTTCTGTGTAGTTCTAGCCTATACTCTCTGTGTTCCACATTGTACAGCCTGAACCTATACAGGATTATTAGTAATAGTGTAATGCTGAGGCTCTGGGTCTTGTAAGAAAATAAAAGATTGTGTCTTAAAAGTGAGATTTACTCTGTTCATGTGGCCAATAGCAGTCTATTCATGGCTTGCATTATGCTTCTGCTCTTTAAAAAAATTGCTCAATTACCATTAAAGTGGTGCACAAACATAAATCTGATCCTCTGCAAGTTGTAATCTTGCTGAAGCAGAAGCCAAAAGAAGCATTTCTAGTGTAATATTGAATTGGTTTTTCTGTCTTGCTGTTGTGTTAGCGTGACCCATCACTGGGTTAAAGGTGAAAAAGGGTGGTATGTGGAAAGCGATACTCCAGGGGAGGCTCCCTCCTTTTTCCTACTTCCTGCTCCCATTTTCTGTGAGACAAGTAGGAGCACGTTTCCACATGCAGGCTGACTTTTCTGACTGTGCAGTCTGCAGGGGAGTGCAGACTTACCCCATCACCACAAGGGAGATTCCCCAAAGCCATCCACTCTGAGGCTCCCGCTCTGTGCAGCAGCAGCATCATTACAGCCTCTTGCACAGGCAGACATGCACCTTGACAGCAGACACAACAGGAAGACTGGAGCTGTTCTTTTATTTTCAGGAATAAAATGTCTGGATGAAGGCAGTCACATGAACAGAACAATGTATAAACAAGGCCTAAATTTTTTAGCTAACTCCCATTCCCAAAGCTGGGCATAAATACCTATTAGAGTAGAGCTGGACCGGTAGCTTTTTTTTTTTTTAATTTNGAACACATTTCCTAAGCATTCCCTCAATCAGTCATCGGACTGGCATCTTGGCATGAGGAGTAAACTGAAGAAAGCTTTATGGAGAGCTGCCAGTTTCTTTTCCTTTATGTTGTTATTTCAGCCCTGACTGCTTTTCCCGGAGGAGCTTTCCTTCAAAGGGGTGTCTGAGACATGATGGCTGAATGTCTCAGCAGTAAAACACAGATGCATATTTGCACTCTTTGGTGTCAAGAGGGTGTTTAAGCCAGAGATGTGTAGTAAACATTTTCCTGTCCTGCTTGTCTTAGAAATGTCAGGACATGAACTTTTCCTTTTTCCTCATCAAATTCGTGTTTGTGACAGTCACTGTATCTCCTATAAATTTTACCTTACTTCATGATTTCTTTGGTTTTGGTTGTAAACAACAACTCCTATAGTTTATAGTAAAAAATTTTACATTTCAGAAAGTATCCACCAGAACCCAGAGTGTTACCTGAAATTTCCAGGGGAGGTAAATTTGATGCCTATATATCACTGTCATCATTTTAGTTTGCACGTAGAAAGTAATTTTTTTCCAAAAAAAGTCCCAAATCCTCTCCCCGCACTTTGAATGTATTCAGAGGAGTGTGTCACTGTGTATGCACCTCTGCTGGATTCAGAGGTGTGAAACATTGCCCATAGGATACTACTGCAAGCAGTCTTTGGACACAGCTGACAGTGCTAGAGATGGTCTGGTCTGGGGACCCAGCCATGCAGATGTAGCCACTTGCTCAAAGGCTGTGGCCAGTATGAAGCTGAGCCAAGATCAACCATGTGGGGCCAATATCAGACTCAATTATGTGGCTGGGTGTCTCACACCATCATCTCTTGCACTGAGACCCTCTCAGGGCCTCAATCTAGTGCCACCCACTCCAGGACCCTCAAGCTTCACTACCCTGATGTTGTATACTCGTTAAAGAGTTCCAAGTCTGTTTGCTTTTAATATTTTTGCAGTAGGTTTTGCAAGATAGCTGTAAAATTTCATCACAAGTGAGGACATAAACTGAGGTAGCAAGGGCCCAGTGTGATGGGAACAGAGTTCTATTTGCAGAAGATCTCAGCATCCTGTGCAGCAGCTGGGGCTGGGGCAGCCCCCATGTGCCCCCTTTATCTATCCCTGAGTCACTGCTGGGCCAAGCTGAATCTGTTGGAGCACCACAGCAGTGTGTGAGGGGGTGCCAGACAAGATTTAGTGTGATTTGTGTGTTTCTCTTCTCCTTCTTCAGCCCCTCATGCTGCCTTAGTCCTCCTGGCAGCTTAGAAAACCCCTCAGCATCCTCCAAGAATGCTTGGTACTACCTTTTCCAGCACATACAAGGTATGTTTTCTGCTTTGTGCAAAGGATGGCATAGTGCTACTAAAGTAGCTCGAGGATGAGGCCAACTGGTTGTCCACCAATGACTTCACCAACAGACTCTATTTTTTTCTCCTTAGTGTCCATTTGCAGTGGGAGAAGTTCTATTTTGAGTGTACCTCCTGCTATATCCAAGATTTTATACATATCCCAAACATTACTTAGTACCTTTGCTTGTAATATACTAAGCATGACACATCTGACCTCTTTATAGCTCTTTATAACTCCAGCAGAGGGGCTGAGGCACACTGCTAGAAGAGCTGGTGAAGGCTGTCCTTTCTGACCACCAGCCTGGCTGCTGCATGCACACACAAAGGGGCAGCAAAGCAGCTGCTCACCTGGCTGCCTGCATGGAGGACAGAGCCCCATTGTTGCTGAGCTGCCAGAACAACAGTGGTTGCAGGTGGCACAGACAAATTCCCCCAGGAGGAGCCTGGCAGTGTGTGCTGGCTGCCCATAGATTTTAGCCCTCAGTGTTGATGGAAACTTGACTACTACCTAGTTTCAGAGTCTGTACACATGTCTAGACTCACTTGTGGTGGTTTACTGGGGATATACTGTCTGGGCAAGTGTCTTCAAGTATAATACCCATTAAAGACAACTTGGAAGAGGTCCCAATGACTCTAGCAGGCATTGAATCATATCTATAGTCACCTCCTCTTCCAGACATCCTGCCTGTGCTGGAAACCTGTTGAAGGGAACATGGATGGGTGACCCACAAAACCAAGTTCCAGGGACAGGACCTTGGCCTGCCATTGGAGCTAGGAGCAGGTTAATTGCCCAGGCTTCCTCTCCTACATTTTCTCTATAGGTTTACCAGCAAGTAGGAACAACTCCAACAGTGTTATTGGTCCCTACAGGTTGACCTCTTGGCAGAAGGTCGGCTGGGCCCAGAAGAGGTGAGGGTTTAGATAAAAGTAAAGACAACAAAGGGGAAACGAAACCAAGAGGGGAGAGAGTAGACCTTATTTTCAATACAGGATGAAGAATGAGCACAATGAGTGAGACACTTCATAAGTCAATATGGTACATACACAGCTCCTGAGATTTTTATTTTGTCAAATCTTAACTGTTCACTTCCTGGGTTTGAGGCTTCGTGATGGTGACAACAGCAAGCATCGCAATTACAAATATGCTACGGGAACATAAACAAGAAATGAATCACATACTTTATGGGAACATAATGCCATCTAAGTAAATATTTAGTAAATTTCCTTAATAAGGTTATTTTTATGACTTGTTATCTGTCTGCTGAAGACCAATAGTTTTTGAGTAGAAAGCTTGCCTGGATATTTGGGTTTTTATTTGATCATTAGACTACTAGAGGAATTTAAGATTGACTCAAAGGGATTTCACTTATCTTGTAGAAATGACAACCCCAAAAGTGAGTCTTCTAGGACAAACAAAAAAAACCCCATAGTCTGGTCTTAGACTTGTCTGTCATCCCCACTTGGGGAAGTTCTGAAAAAAAAAAAAGCACATAAATGAGTGTCTAGAAATTATTCACAAAAGCAGCATGGACTTGCATTTCTCATGTCCCCAGGGAGTACTGTTCAGCGCATTGTGTCAGGAGCTTATTTAGGGCTCATCTGTCAAAACCTAGTTTCTCTTGCATGCAGCTCTTAAATGCATATTGTTTGCTACACTTTCAAAGCCTTAGTGTTGGTTAGAAATCAACAGACTCTACAGACTTAAATTTTGGTTATCCATTTAATCCACTGATTATTGAAGGGATTTTAAAAGATACTGTAGCAAAAGACTGACATTACTGCAGCCCCTTGCTGGCACAAAATGCAGATCAACAGATCAATATGAAGAACTGAGAAATGCGTTAAGTGAAACACACAAACTTTCATTAACTTTCAGCACAGCAAAAAGTTCATCAGTGGCTGCATATAGTAAACCTACAGAGTACTTTATCCCTCACTGGTGTGCAATAAAGCCATGATTTTTGTTCAGCTCTTCAGATCTGGCAGTATAAGGAGTGTCATTGGTTTCACCATGTCTTCGTGCAGAAGGAGGTAGTTGCAGGATTAGGATTTTAAAACCCAGTCTTGGTACAAGTATATGCCTATATCTGGTACGTTCATGAACCCCACTAGCTTCCCTTTCCGAAAGTGAGAGAGACTGAATGTGTGCTGACTTATTTGGAAGGTCAAAGACTTTCTTTGTAAATTGCTAAAGGTGACAGGTATGTCATACTCTTTCATAGTGTGGTACTTATTATGCTCATTTCTTTTAGAGTACAAGCAATGTTGTCTAGTTTTGACTGAGATAACTGTGCCACTACTTTCTATCAAGAGAGCTGGCATAACTTATGGTTTTGTTTCTACAGTTAGCTTTACGAACTCTGTATGCATGTTTTGCTAATACACATCTCAAAAATTCATGGATTCTAAAACTTCAAGTGAACAGATTGCCAGCATGGTTTTGAGAAACATGATGCAAAGCAAAGGGAATTCCCTCTGTTGCTCAGGTACCTGGTGTATGTAGTTGCCAAGCCAGTGCCATGAACTGGTGTTATGAGCTTCACTTCTCTGGTATCAGCATCCCCATTCAAATTTTCTGGTCTTTTTGATGCCAAAACAAAGCCTGGATCATTCAACAGTTTGCCCTCCAGCCTTGTTGCAAGGTCTGTTTGGCTCAACATGCGCCACCAGATCTTGACACCCTCCCTCTTTTCTTGCTCATACTTTTTTACTCTGTGGAGCCTGTAGCTACCATGCAGTTTGCTGCCTGCATAAAGACAGTCATTTTGTGGATGGTATATAGTTTTCATTATAGTTTTAGTGAAATACCTGCCTGACAAGAACTGATCTGTGAGTATCTGAGATGTGATAGGTCTGTACAGGATGGGTACACTAGTTCTGTTTCTGCAGAAGCCTCTCAGCCTTGAAGAGGCCATAGCACTCCAAGGACATTGCCATTACATTTGCTTTACAGTGTTTTTGGGCAACTGGTGAAACTCCCTAGTAAGCACAGCATGCTCAAAACTTGGTAGAAGAAGTAGAAGTTGAAAATTTCCTGTACATATTTGAGGGAAGCAATGTAATATGTCAAAGTGATGCCTTATTCCTGGATTTAATTTTCAAGATTTCTGGTTATCTTAAACAGTGCTGCAGGAGGAGCACTGAACTCTTTTGACTTGGTACCTTTAATGAACTGATCCTCATAATATCATGCAAGATACAAGCAATGTGAAAGCATGAAAAAGCAATCAGAGAAGAAAGCAAAGGGACTTTTAAAAAGTATCTTACAACTGCTGTGGAAGGTAGGGCTTTTTCTGCCATCCCATAGCTGCATAGGAAACAAGAAACCACTAAGGCAAAGATAACGTCGAGACATTGGAGTATGATGCTTCTGTTCTTAGTGTAGACTGAGTGACGACACTTGCATGGTAGATAACAAGACAGTGCTGGCTCATTTATGCTAGTCCTCACCTCATATTCAGTTGTTTGCAGGTGCAATTCTTCCTTTAACTTATATGCATAACCACAATACTTTGACTAAGGAAAGAATACCAGTGTACACCCTGTCATCTACTCTCAGTTTCTGACTGTTACTTCACAGGTCTGCCTTTACAAACAACCTAGTACGAAGATAGCTAACATGGTCTTTGGCACACAACGAGCTACACAGAAGCTGCATCCGCCCTCATCCATACATGAATGAATGTATGAATACATGTGAAAAAAAGTGTTACCAAACACTTCTTTTCAAGGCTTGGGTCAAAGGCTGCTTTTTGCCTCATGCAACCATTCCTGTGGTCTCTACAGCTGTTACCTGACTATTTATGGAGGCAGTGTAGCATTTGTTATATTTACAACTTGTCCTTTGATAAGTCTGGTAAATAGCTATGTGCTGACTTTTGCTGCCAGGAGTTTTCTCTTAACGCATTTTTGGTTGTTGCTGAGGAACATATCATTGCTATAGTTTAAGTTTTGTACACTAAAGGAGTGCTCTTAAGTGACAGAGAAGCATGGCAGTTCACCTACTCTCTGGGTCAAAGAAGACTGCTTTAGTCATGCTCATCTTAAGAAATGTGAGAACATAAGCCACTTAAATGTATGTCTTCTTAAGGGTCATGTAAACCCTATTGGGTGGCAAAATTCTAACTCATATTTCTTTATACAAAGGGCATAAATTTGATGGCACTTCTAGTGCCACAGTCTCAGTGACTCTACTACTTGGCTGCCACCTCTGAGGGCTAGACTTCTCTTAGCTTGTATAATTCCTTGTGGTGTGCAAATCTGGGGTGTCTGTGATGTCTAACTCATCTTGAATGAATGTGAATGGCTGTCCATAGACTACAGAGACAGAGCATCTGGCTGCCAGGTTGCAAGGAAGTATCATTGTTTTTGTACATCCTTGCTGCTGTGGCGAGTCTCACAGTCTATTCACAAGCACCCTGGGAGTGGGAGAGGTGATAATAGTATATCCATGTTCAAATGGATTCACCACACACAAAGAGAAAGGATCTGAACAGGCTGGATTGCTAGGCTGAGACCAATGGCATGAGGTTTAACACAGCCAAATGCCGAGTCCTGCACTTGGGGCACAACAACCCTATGCAGCGCTACAGACTAGGAGAAATCTGACAAGAAAGCTGCCAGGAGGAGAAGGACCTGGGAATGTTGGTTGATAGCCAACTGAACATGAGTCAGCAGTGTGCCCAGGTGGCCAAGAGGGCCAATGGTATCCTGACTTGTATCAGAAACAGCATGACCAGCAGGTCCAGGGAGGTTATTCTCCCTCTGGACTCGGCACTGGTGAGACCGCTCCTTGAATCCTGTGTGCAGTTCTGGGCCCCTNATTTTTTTCACAGAAAGGGTCATTGGGCACTGGCAGAGGCTGCCCTGGGAGGTGGCTGATTCACCTTCCCTGGAGGTGTTTAAGGCATGGGTAGATGAGGTCCTGAGGGACATGGTTTAGTGTTTGATAAGGAATGGTTGGACTCGATGATCCAGTGGGTCTCTTCCAACCTGGTGATTCTATGATTCTATGATTACTCAAGTAATGCTAGAGCGAAGCATGAGTGCAGTTTCTAGTAGAAAAGGAAGAAAGAGTTATGGTCATTTTGAGAGAGAGGAGGGTAGCTGGATGCTGCAGTAAAAAACTGCTAAAAAACATAGTAACATGTTACCATAGGGAGAGATATCATGAGTTGAAGAGAATCAGAGAAGAAAAACAACAGGGAAAATGAAAGTTCTGCATTAGTTCCTCACCTGAAATGATTATGTTTTCGTACAGGAATGTGGAAGGAGATAATAGCTATCAGACTATTGAAAAAAAAAAGGGCCTTGAAGCTTTTTAAAAAATATATCTAGGTTAGTTTACAGTATAAGCAGCCAGCATAAAAAGTGGATGTGGTTTCAGTAAGCAGAGCTAATCCAAGTAAGAAATTGTTTACTCATACTTAGTGAGCACATGACTATGCAGACTCATGTGACAGATTTCCCAATGTGTTGAGAGCAGTGCTGAGAAACAGAACCACTGCTTCAGCGTGACCCCAGGGAGAATCTTTTCTCCTGCTGCAGCATGAAAAATTACTGATTCAGGCATTGCACTGTCATTTGCAGGGAAGTGTGAAGCTGATGTTGACATCTCTCCTCTCCAAGATTTGTGTGTGCCCTTTGAGGTTGCCTGGGGTGTCATCTGCTTGCAGGACTATCACTGAGAAGTGCTTTGCACACCTGAAGCCCAGCGATACTGCTCTTCTCCTGCCATGCTCTGCCTATCACCCCTCCTTGACTTGTCCTTGACTTTTGAGTGCAGGGAATTAGCCACAAATAAGCTGGTCACTCAAGATCAATCATTCAAAAGAGACTCAGCAATGACATGTCATGCTTGCTTCCACTCTTGCTTTTACAGACATAAAGCAGAAAACTTTACAGAGGAGAAGGACACTACACCTTCTAGGAAATCAGAGCCTGTTCATATTGCTAATGGTATTTTTAGGCCAAATCAATATTCTTTTCCTTTTGACCAATGATCTTTTATCATTGATTGGAGGGTCAGAAAGGATTAATAGACAAAAAAAAAGGAAGGGATTTTGATATCAAATATATGTGGCAGGATTAGTAAGGAAAAGATAAGGTGCTGCTGCTCATTTTGTTGAGGGAATATTTTATGTACAGCACTTGAAAAAGACACCTCTTAGACTTTCTTCTTTCTCTTTACTGCCTTGTCCATGACCTAGCTCTTGAGAGTGATCTTAGAATTAGCTCTTTGTGAAAGATTATGCTTTTTATTTATTTTTCTCAATCAGCAAAGCATAAAGGATAAGACTTGCTTTCCACGCCCCCGCCCCCAGCTTCCTGCTCTCCCAGCATTGCATTCTGTGCTGCTGCTGGCAGGACATCATGTTATTGCTACAGCAGACCAAATGCAAACTATCCAATATTGTTGCTTATCACTTAATCTTATGAAGGGCCCTGAGAAATCACATTTATATTTGTTAGTCTCCGCTCTTTTGGAAAAGGTTTGGAACTGAATTTACCTTTTGACATGTAGAGAGTTTCACCATTCTCTTTTGCTTGGGTGAAGTATTAAATAGGCTCCTGCTGGGTTAAAGCCAAAAACTCCTCCAGGCAAAATGCTGTGGCCAAGAGAGCTAAGTTTGGACAGTATCCTGATAGCTAGAGCTAACAGTACTTTCCAAGAGCAGCTCGTTATTCCTTGATACAAGCTGCTTATAAATAAACACCCAGTAGCAGCAACGCTTGCAGAGACAAAAGAGCTCCCGATGTCCACACTAAGTGATCATTAGGATAGCATCTAGCTGCGAAATTCAACTCAGCTTTTTCTCATCTACTGCAGTGCAGCCCTGTTTATGCACAAACTGTCCCGTGTTGTTGCTTTTTCTTTAGGGCAAAAGGTGTTTAGGATAGTGAGAACAACAGAAGGAATACTGTGAAAACTACACAATTGCACCACTGTTTGTCCCCTTACTTGAGATTTCTGTGAAAACAGTGTCTGATGATGATCATGAGAGGAAGAAAATAAAACTTGCTTTCCCTTTCTGCAGGCAAACAAGGAAGCTGGCATTTGTTTTGTAACATGTTCTCTGCAAAACAACTCTCAGCAATTACAGAAGGCACTGGACACAGAAACTGTTCAGCTCGGTGTGCTGTGGCAGTAATGCCATCATTATCTATTTCCCAATAATTTTTTCCAATGCTGACATATTTAGTACAAAATGCTTTGCAATAAATGGAATATAGCATAAAAAAAGAGCTGCCTCTGAGTATTTGTTTTTTAATTTAAAACCTCTGTTTAGTACACTAGTATTGTGCAGTAGGTGCTGATCTCACTGGGTAAATTGCATGAGTACTTTGTGTCGGGGAGCTGTTTGAAAATGGGAATTTGGCAGTTAATCCCTCAACACCTACAGTGACACCCTGTTGCTGTTAAGTGTGAAGCTGCCACTTTGGCCTCTGTGAAAGTCCATTTAACTCTGCACTGAACAGCTCTTTGCTTGCACGTGGTCTTTCTACTTACCCAAGGCTTATCATACTGGGTTGCTGGAGAGAGGAGGCAGCTGAGGTCCTCCTGGCTCACCATTGATTGTAGAAAGCAGGTGGGAAGTGTCAAGTTGTAAAGCAGGACTGTTTTCAAGGAGTTTTTTGTAGGCAGAGAAATTTCTTATGCTTAAGTATCCCTTGAATTTACCAAATACACTCTAATAGATTTTTAAAAGGGTATAAATTGTAACCTAACACTAAGTTTAGCGAGTGTTTTCTTACAAGTCCAGATATGAGGTTCATCAGGTTCTCAGGGCTTTACTAAGCATAAAACTTTCACCTGCACAAAATGCATTTTACAAGGAATCTTCTTTAGCTGTGATATTCACTGGAGATCAGGTGCACAAGGTGATTTTATGGCTGCACATATGCATGTTTACAGATGTGAGATTATTTAAAGATCATCTACAGGTTGGAAAAAGGCACAAGTGATTCTTTTTAAATGCACACATGGAAACCCTTATGAAAAGGCATTGCTACATGAAAATGACAGTACATTTATGAGGCAGACTCTGTTCTCAACTATGGAGGAATAAATACATGGTAGTTCTTGTTGAGATCCAATGACGGGCCTACAGAAAAGGTGTAAGTACATATCCTATAGAAAATGGCTCGATTCCTGCAAAATGTGTAGGTTTATAGAATCATAGAATGTTTTGTGTTGGAAGGCACCATAAGATCATATAGTTTCAATCCCCCTGCCATGGGCGGGGATACCCCCCACTAGACCACACTGCTCAAGGTCTCATGCAACCCGGCCTTGAACACTCCAGGGATGTGTATCCACACCTTCCCTGGATAACCTTTTCCTTACCATCCTCACCAGGAAGAAATTCTTCCTAATATATAATCTAAATCTTCACTGTTCCAATTTAAAGTAATTCCCCCTCATTCTATCACTGCACATCCTTGTAAAAAGCCCCTCCCCAGTTTTCTTGTACACCCCCTTCAAGAACTAGAAGGCCTTCTCTTCTCTTCTTCAGGCTGAACAACCCAACTCTTTCAGCCTGTCCTCATATGGAAGGTGCTCCAGCCCTCTTATAATCTTTGTAGCTCTCCTCTGGACCCATTCTTACAGTTCCATATCTTACTTATTTTGGGGATTCCAGAACTGGACACAATGCTGCAGTTGGGGCCTCACAAGAGCAGAGTAGAGAGGCAGAATCACCCCCCTTGACCTGGTAACCACACTTCTTTTGATGCAGCCCAGGATATCATTTGCCTTCCGGGCTGTGAGTGCGCATTGACAGCTCATGTCAAGCTTCTCATCAATCCTCCCAAGTCCTTCTCTGCAGGGCAGCTCTCAATTACACCATCCCCCATCCTGTATTGTAACTGCAGACTGCCCCAACCCAGATGTAGGACCTTGCACTTAGCATTGTTGAACCTCCCTCTGGATGACATCCCATCCTTCCAGTGTGCCAGCTACACCACTCAGCTTGGTGTTGTCTGCAAACTTGCTGAGGATGCACTCAATCTTGCTGTCAATATCATTGATGAAGATATTAAACAGCACTTGTCCCAGTACAGACCCCTGAGGGGCACCACTAGTTACAGATCTCCATGTGGATATTGAGCCACTGATCACTATTCTCCAAATACAACCATCCAACCAATTTCTTACTCACTGAACAGTCCCCTAATCAAATTCATATCACTCCAATTTAGAGAGAAGGATGTTGTGGGACTATATTAGACGTTTTACAGAGGTCCAGGTAGATCACATCCATTGCTTCTCCTTTTTCTCAGATAGGTGTAGCTTACCCACCCTCAGACAGGTGGAGGATACACATGACTTTCACTCCAAGAGGATGGTAGGAGTACTAATTGTTATTTGGAAACTAGGTTTAGAATGTATATGAATTCTGACAGAAAAAAGAATGAAGTTAGCCTTATAGCTTAGGAAGCAAGAGTGGGAGGGGAGAGACAAAGAGATAGTTACAGAACGTGTTCTAACCTGTCACAGTGAGACAAGGCTCAGCTCCATCGCCTTACCCAGTACAAGTGGACATCAAATATGGATGTTTCCCTACCTTCAGCTGGAAAATGTTGGTGTGTTCCAGCCCATAATGCTTTGTCTGTGTAGCAGGTTTTAGCTAATAACAACACCACTGTGCTTGAGAACACACCCTGTTCACCAGACTTGGCTCCCTGTGGTTTCTGCCTCTTCCCAAAGATCAAGTCGGTGCTCAAAGGCCACAATTTTTTTCTTTGTAGAAGATGTGAATGCAAATGCTCTGGTCTTTTCAATGGGATATACTCAACAGTCTTTCAGAAAATGATCTCCAGAACAGCTTTGAACATTAGTGGCATAGTATGCAGCTGTGTGGCAACTCACAAGGCAACTATTTTAAATAGATGATGTAACATTGTTACACGAAGAGAGTTCGAGGCATGGGGTTTTTTTTCTTTTTTCTTTNGCCTTACCCAGTACAAGTGGACATCAAATATGGATGTTTCCCTACCTTCAGCTGGAAAATGTTGGTGTGTTCCAGCCCATAATGCTTTGTCTGTGTAGCAGGTTTTAGCTAATAACAACACCACTGTGCTTGAGAACACACCCTGTTCACCAGACTTGGCTCCCTGTGGTTTCTGCCTCTTCCCAAAGATCAAGTCGGTGCTCAAAGGCCACAATTTTTTTCTTTGTAGAAGATGTGAATGCAAATGCTCTGGTCTTTTCAATGGGATATACTCAACAGTCTTTCAGAAAATGATCTCCAGAACAGCTTTGAACATTAGTGGCATAGTATGCAGCTGTGTGGCAACTCACAAGGCAACTATTTTAAATAGATGATGTAACATTGTTACACGAAGAGAGTTCGAGGCATGGGGTTTTTTTTCTTTTTTCTTTCTTTTTCTTCTTCTTATTTTTATTTTTTTTTTTGTACCAGACTTCAAATAAGTCTTCTTTTCTTTGTCTACTTAAAGGAGCTGAAAAACAAGAATATGGCACAAACTGTCTCACTTCTATAGTAAGGTTGTATTTCTGGTTTTGTGGCCTAATTAGCACAGGTAGAAGCGAAGTGGCCCTTATTTCTTCTGTGAATAGCTTCAAGAAAAAGCACTGATGCTTATGCTGATCTTGTTGCCTTATTAGCTACTGCACTGGGTCAAGTTAACCTTTTTGAGACAACACATTTTAAATCCATGTGTAATGGTTAATCTCCTTCAGTGCAGTTACCTAGGACTGTATTTTCAAAAATGAATATCAAGCCCCATAAGCGAAACCATATGTGAAAAGGTGTTCCTTCATTTGCAGCCACTTCTCCAGGAGTTACAGGTGTAAATAATTTTTATTTACAAATGAAGGCTGCAAAGAGAGATTTGTCTACATGAACACTTCATGGGCACATAGGACTACAACTACTTTAGTAAGCAGTTGTCTAGAACTCAATTTCTGTGAAGCTTTACAGAGTGTGAGAACAGCATGATCTCAAACATTTTTTAGGGGTTTTAAGGTGTGCTGCATACACAAACACATGTCCATGTGGTCCTTGATCTTATTTCTTATTTTTAAAAGAAAATGTAGAGCTGTTAAGATATGATTCTTTCCCTATATTTTCAATATTTTTTGCCTTTTGCTTTCCATAGAATTGATGTACAGTAAGTATTTATGTATGGCCATAGTATTGCATCCTCTGTCAGAGCTCAAAGGCTAAAATTTGTTTGCTGAAAGAACAGCATAACCCTATGGTCAATGTCTCCCCCACAGAGAGAGGTTCTGTATTGATACCAGCTGTGTGTGCATTGACTTTTCCGTGCTTCTCAGTTTTGTTGGCATTTGGGAATCTGCTGGAGGGGTCACAGAGTGGAGTTGCTGTCATTGGAGTAATGAACTTGCTCACTATGAAGGACAGCAAGCCCCACTCTGGAAACATGGTATCAGATCCAGACAGTTATTCTTTCACTATTCCTGTGTCCTAAGAGTTTCCAGTAGCAATCAAAGAATTTGCCCCTCGAGCCTTCCAATTGCACTATTCAAGGACTTAATGTTGACATGAAATGATAAGATGGGGGAATGTGGGTACAAGGCTGTTACTAAATGGCCAGTTTAAGGAACCTGCAGCTCCTGGCAGTGAAGGTTTGACTCTCTGAGTTACTATTAACAGCAATAAATATCCCAGCTTCACAACAAAAAGATGAAAAGACTTTCAGGGAGCTGTCTCAAAAGTGCTTGAGACCAACAAAAAGCATTGCTGCAAATGTGCAGTCAGAAAGTCTCCTATAAAAAGAGTGTGATGATTTATGATTCTCTACATGTTAATTATCCAGCTTTCTGGAGCAAGTTTAACTCCTTTTGACAGATGGATCCTTCCTTGCCCAAACTTTGTGTTTCAGACAGAAAATGGCAGTCCCAATGTCTGGAATGTTAGCTGGTTGCAGAGAGAGGCTTCTTGTTGCTCTCATGTTTTATTCCCTCTGTTTTCTGGCAGACTTTTCAAATGGTAAGTAGCACATTTCAAAACTACTGGGACAGGCAAATGCCACTGATATTGGTACAGGGCAAACGGTCTTCAGACCGATATGTGAAAGCTTTGCTATAGTTTTCCACAATGCATCTGAATCTGAAATGAAAAGCTTCATGTTTGCCCAGGTGATTATACTTTTTAAATGACTATGGTGCCTGAGGATGACCTGAGGATCAGTTGCTTCTGCCTAAATACTTAGAAAAGGTTTTTTTGTCTTTCCTTGGAAGAAGTACCATGGTTGTTAACAACTTCATACATGATCAGGTCTTTCAGCAATCAGAAATTTGTATTTGAACATTATTATGTTTGCAAGTGGAAGGTTAAAGGACCACCCCTGTATCCATACAACTGTATGTTATATTTGTGACTTACCATGTAAGTGAGCATCATTCAGTTGTGGTCTTTCCAGTGGCAAAGCCAGTGTAGGCAGACGTCAGTCCCTACCCTCACTATCATTGCCAATAACATCATGCCACTTTCCAACATCACAATACCAATTGCATAGCTGCAGCTACTCAACAGAGAGCAGTCTGTGCAACAGGACTGGACTGATATTTAGAACCACAAGAAATTAAAATTAAAAAATTAAATTGATAGTGACCAAAATAAAAGGAATCAAATTAATTTCCCTAACCCCTTCCAGTGCCTTTTTTTGTATGGAAAATAGAATTGCACACTGAATAAACTAAAGTTCATATATTGTGCTTCTAATAAAAACTCGTATAAGACAAAAGAAAATAAGGTGCAAGTGCCACAGTGTGAGGAAGGAAAAGTTTGAGGAAGAAGGCCTAAACAGTGTTGCCTTGAATACTGAAACCTTTTTTTTGATGCAGGCTGCATTGCATCTGTCACCTTTAATAAACCCACTGCTCCCAACAAGCATTTTGTGGAGAGTGAGCAGTCTGAAGAGTGCCTGAGACAGTTTGTACAAAGTGACCAGATCACAGGATGCTGGCTACTCTACCTTGTTTCCACTTCTGTAACTAAAAATACTCTCCATAGTTTCCAAAATCATTTTCCTGTGGAAGAAATTGCAGTTGCTGTTTGATCAACAGTTACATATATGACCATGAACTGGAAGGGAACACAAACCATAAAGATAAATGGATAGTCACCTTGTTAAAGGCAGAGTGCCTAGTCTGGGTCTCTTGCACTTCCTTGGGACAATGCCAAGTTACCTTACTTCACATTATGGAGTTTATCTTCCAAAGAGGAAACAACTTGGAGCTGCACAAAAGCATTGTAAATGACTTGGAGAAATTCAGCCTTAAAATTACTTCTGCTTATAAAAATTATGACTTCTGTTGGGATATTCAGCAACATCATCTGGTTGACCTTCTGGAGTGTCAGGGGAACAAATGTCCAATTCAAACAGGTTTCTTCATCTAGCTGCCCCTGTATCACATCTGAGGAGATGGAACAGCACGTGGAACAGCTGTCAGCTAGCCAGTAGCCCCGACTGCCAGAACCATTACTTCACAAGCTCTGGGGGTTGAAGTAACGGCAAAACTGGAAGAAGAAAATCACTTTTTCACCAACTCAGCTAAGGGGAAAAAAAGGTTCTGTGATGCTTTCTAATTCTTTTTAGGCAGAACTCTTGCCCACACTGCCCTCCTGTTCCCCAGAAGAAGGAAGAAAGTGTGCTGGGTGGTGAGTGCTGTTAGGGAACTGCAGAGATCTGTTTGCCACAGCACCTGGTAGACTACAAGGCCAGAATTTCACCTGTTTCTTAGCCACTCCACAGGATTGTCATGTATGAGCCCAAGCATACACAATGAAAGAAACCCCTTGGTTAGTATAAGACAAAATATTTCCTCTGAAGCTGGTAAAACCAGACACTTTTAAAAGCCCAGTGAGGAGTTAGTTGATTAGTTAGGTTCCTAACTGCGTCTGATAATGTGAGTGTAAAATAACACCTCCTGCACAGCTATCATGTTTCTGCAGTCATTTATCCCTGTTGAGAAGGATGCGATGCCTGAAAGGACCGGTATGACAACAAATAACAAAAGTTAGTGTGCTATCCATACCATTGTGATGCCCTTGGCATTTCTGCTTGGCTGGTTCAGAGGTGCCTGAGAAAGGCCACAGAGAGGATGAGACAGAAGGGGCAAACGGTAAGCCCCTTTTTCTGTTTTGCTTTATCTGGTAGGGGAGGCAGTCTCAATTCACCTGTTGTTTCTTGAGCTGGAGTACGGTACAGCGTGGTGTGGACGGGAGAAAGATACTGCTTGGGAGAAGGATGCCGTGCGGGAGGAGGATGCGGTGTGGAAGGAGGATGCGGTGCAGGAGGGGTATGAGGTGTGGGAGGGGGATGCGGTGCGGGAGGGGGATGCGGTGTGGGAGGGGGATGCAGTGCGGGAGGGGGATACGGTGCAGGAGGAGGATGCAGTGTGGCTAGGAGATGCAGCGCGGGGGGAGACGCCGCCAGCTGCCAGACCCGACTCTGCCCAGCAACCCGGCCACGCTCCATCTGCCGCTCCCGTAATGAGCCGACCCGGCCTCTGGCACAAGCCAGCTTTCGTTCCCCTATTCACTCGCATTCTCCTTTCAGCGTCCTATTGTTCTTCCCTAATGGCCTTACAATAGTCCTGCCTGTTGCCTTTACAGCCGCTGTGGGGCCAGCCGGGGAAAGCCTTAATCTCTGCTTCAAATTAAAGGGACTCCTCTGAATTAATAATGCTGCCAGGAATGCGCTGATACATCCCTTGATACGAGGGATGTATAGCACTCTTCAGCCCTCGGCAGCTGTGATTAGCTGAGGCTTGAAGTGTCCTGTCACAATATTTCATCCTGCTCCCCCGCTGCCCCTCCCTGTCGGCAGGGTTGCCACATGGCCTCTCTTGTGCTCCCTTTTCAAGCCCCGTGCCAATCATGCGAAAAAGATGCCCCAGATAGGGTTGACAGATGGGGCCGGGGTAGTCTGAGGCTAGACGGGGGCCTGGGGTACTTGCTGATAGCTCAATTCACCAGAGATTGCCACACGAAGGGGCAAAGCAGGTGAAGGACCTCCCGGCTGGGTTCTGCGGTGAGCTGTGAAGCCCACCTGTATCCCAGTCCTATGCGGGACGATGCCACTGGCTTCGTGGTTGGATGTGCTTTGTTTTCCTTCCCAGTCTGAAGGGCAGGCTAAAAGCCATGGGAAGGGAATCTATTTTGTGGAATGAAGAGAAACCCCTGACAGAAACCCTGCGTGGTGCTATGAATAACAGCCTGTCCAGTGAGACTGTGGTTTGGTTCTGGTGCACTTGGTAGGTTTGCAGGTGTGTCAGATAAAGCTCATCCTTGTTATAGGGTCACGGGTGTCCCCAGGCTTAAGCAATCACAGGATCCTTCTAGCAATAAAGATATAGTCAGTGCCAGACTGACAGCCTCTGTCCAGGAAGAGAATTTTACTTTCCAGTAACAGGAAAGACAGCTACAAATGAAAGGATAGCTGTGTTGCACGTGGGAACATTCCAATATGAGAACAGAAAGACCACTGCGAATTTATTTCTGATAGGTTAATCAAGGCATACTGTTGAGAGGCAGCACAACAGCAAGTGGTAATCTTCTAAAGCGGACAATCCTTCCTGTCAGAGAATGCCTAAGAAGCCACAGTGTCCTCTCCCTTGGCAGTGGCATTGCAACTAGAGCTAACACTACACATGGACCAGTTCTGTCGTTGGTGCAAGATCAAGCTCCTCTGCAGCCTGCCAATTGCTGCTCAGGCCACCACAAGGGCCCTGTCGCTTTGTTTGTCTGGAGCACCCCTTTGGGGATCACATGCATGATAAATTTTCCTCCCTGAGCAGAGTGAGGGAGAAAAATCCTTTTGTCTGCTCTGCTTTTTTGTGTTTGCCCCACTGCCCAGTGTTAGAAACTACAGATCCCACATGGACTGCTAAGATGTCACCTTCCTTTGCTGGGTACACGGACTGCTTTGGCAAAGGCTGCTGCTGGTGCCTGGAGAAGTGACAAGTCACCTAATAGCATCTTGTAATACTTCTGCATGCTATTCTTCTTCTATGAATATCACACTTTGACCCCAAGATGCAGGCTTTCTGGCACAATTTACATATGGGGAAAATGAGTTGTGGGCCAGCAGAAATGCCAATGAAAGGGCAGGTCTTGTAGGTCACTCCTGAGACATGTACTTGCTAAACCTTTATGAGTGTTGAAGTTTTACACATGTTCTTTCTACTTGTTGCCTACTATTTTTTTATTTTGAGATACTCATTTTTGACTGCATGTTGCTTCCTGCCTGTACCCATGGTGGTTCTGCATGGGGGTGAATTGGGATGGCATTTGTATTTGCTTGACTGATAACGAAATACATCCATTTGTAATTTCAGAGTACTTGAGAGAAATCCAACTGCATCCAAATGACCAGTTCAGTCATTCCCCACCCAAAGCAAACCACTTTATTGAAGATCCTTGTTCACCTCTGCAAGGCTATTAGGATTCCCAAACTGTCCATATGTTTGTAGGTCCCTGCGAGGTGGCATCTTCCTTGTTGTTTAAATCCATTCCTTTCTACAGATCTGCTAATCTTGAAAGAAAGCAGTGATACACTGCTGTGTCAGATTGGTTCACAGCTGAGGCACTACATCCAGCATGCAAATGTGTGGAAATGTTTTGCCCTCTGGCCAGGAGTGCTGTGTCTAGCAGCCTGACACCCACAGAGCACTCAGCAGGTGCTAAGCATGGGGCAGGTGCACCGAAGGCCATATGGTTCACTTAGTGTAGCGTATCTTTTAAATCCTTTAAATTACAGGCCAGGTGAGATAAAGCAAGTAAAACCATGTGCATGAAGCAAGCTGGTGAATACACACCAATAACAGAAGATGTTCCTTATCTTGTAAAATGACTGAGAACAGGGAAGTAAACCCAGACTTGTCCATTTCTCTGTAAAATGTTGTAGTGATGGGGTTTTTGGGAGGGCAGTATGTTTGTTCCATTGCTTTGAGAAGAAGCTGTGCAACAGACTTTTGTGAAAGCAAGACATGAGACATTTACTTTTCTATGCCTAGCCTTTGGGACCAACTGCTTGTAGAAATCAATCAAATTCCCACTTAATGGTTAGCCAGGAGACTGGTGGGAGGAATATATACTTACTTTAAAGTAGTCTACATGGGAAAACAATGAAACTATATGAAAAAGTTCTAACTGCATAAGGTTTTTATGTATCCTCACTACAGGACGTGAGTTTGAAAGTGAATTTCCTTAGGAAAATCCTCTGTGTTCTGACACCTACTAAGGTGGAACAGATATATGATTTTTGTAAAGTTACATGCACCATTGTAGATGAGAAGAGGCAAGCAAATTTATATAACTCATTGCGATCTGTAACTACTGTGTTTGCAAGCTCACTTGTGGCAATTGCACTGACAACTTACTGCAGTCTTGAGCAATTTATTGTTTATATCCATGTTTGCCATTGTTGCAGGTAAAAATATGGCATGCAAATGTGCATATATTGTCACAGATGCAATTATGCCTTGCATTTTTCTGGTTCTAAATAATTACCTTTTACTTCATTTTAATGTTAAGCCATTGTTCCTTGCATATTAATGTAGCCCATCTGAATATATTCATGTCTGTCCTTGTTTTACTTTAAAATGCCTGTCCCCCTAGCCATGCAGAGGAAGGTGTAAAAAGGTTATGTGTAGGTCTGTTCTCCTACTCCTGATTTTTTATGCTGCTCTCTCTGCAGGATAAAACATTTCAAATGACTGATGTGTAAAAGAGGAGAACATGTGAACCATGTGACTCTTTCGTATTCTGTAATTTTGCAGAGGATTGTTTCATCAGCAAAGGTATAATGCAGCTATCCAGGGAGTCCTACCCTTTGAATCTTAATGTTTTGTTCTGAAATCAGCTAAAGTTCAGCTCATATGTGTGCGGAGCCTCAGTGGAGGAGGGCAGGGGTGGGTTTTTTGACAATGCCACATTTCAGAGCACGTGCTCCCAACTGTTGCCAAAGGCACATATATGTAGATATTACTTCTCCTCAGCCTCAGTGTTGTTTTCCTTATTGTTTGGTGTGGGCAGGCGGCAGGCCCCAGCTGACAGCTGTGCATTGCGTGTATCGCTAACAGCTGCCTTTTCCTGTGGGGAAATTAAAAGATTAGGGGGATGTGGGCACGTGCTGGCTTCAGGAGATGGAGACAATGCTTGATTTAGAGTGGAACTTGTCTGCAGTGGCCGACAAAGGAGGTAGACTGGAGGGAGGCAAAGGGTCAGTGAGGCTTTTGCTTGGGGAGAGACAAAAGGAGGGAGAAAGGAGAGGAGGAGGAGAAGTGAAAAGCGACTGCAAGGGGGCTCTGAAAAGACCGCCTCGTTCCAGCAACAGCTGCTGCTGCACAAGAAATTTGAGACGGTCCTTTCACAAACACAACGGCTGGCAGAAGAACAAGGAGGCCACACTTTGCCAAAAATGAATTGTTTGCAACTGAAAAGGAGGACTGAGAGCTCCTAGAGTTTTTAAAGGTCTGCACCTAGAGGACTAAGAAATGATTAGTCAAAGTACATCACAGAACAGGAGAAAAGTGTGCCACAGACCAGAGGGGGAAGGAGATCCCTGCACTGCTATTAGAAGTTTATACAACTGCTATTCTCCACAGTAAACAACACTGAAGAAAGCATCCATGCATGTATGCATATATGTATGTATCTACTGTGGCATTTTACCAGGCTAATGGTTTTGAGCTGAAATCTAGTTTGATGGTACAGTTGGAGCAGTTTGTTTGAAATTATGATGAGTTGCACCTGCTAGAGTAATGACAACGCTCTGTACATCAGAAGTCAGCAAAGCCATGCTAAGTGAGCTGTTGATCTGCCTTGCTGTGAAATCTGTTCCCTAGATTCTGCTCATGAAAATCCCCACCATGGAGAGAAATTCAGACGTTTTATTAATACTTCTGTCTTCAAAAAAAAAAAAAAAGACATACAGGGAATGGAGTTGAGTTCACAAAGGAAAGGCCTTTTAGGCCATCACCTCTGTTCCTTCCCAGGGTCAGAGTATAGATTAATCTGTGTTAGACATTAACATTAATAAATGACAAATAGATATCAGCATTGTCCTCTTTTTCAGAAGTTGCCAGCTAGTCAGTAAAAACTGACGGATACCTGTGCAGTGAAGTTTACCATCCTCCTCCTCCCCTGTGCTGCTTTTGGGCTGGGCAGTGCTCGAATGTTACTTTGAAATCTGCAAGTACGCTAACTGAATTTTTGGCGACTGTGGTGCAGATGTGGTGCAGTGGGTGAAATATCAGTGATGGTAGTGGAAACAGTCCAAAGCAAAACAGGTGTAAAATGGTAGTATGAGTTCCAGAGACTGTGCAGTAAATCTTGAAATACTCTTGAGAATACAACACAGGTGTCAAATTAATCCTTGGTAGTTTGCCAAAATGACAAGCATGTTAGATGTTTGTTGTAAGAACTAAGGGAGTATATCTACAGTTGCAAATAAAAGCTGTACTTAAAGAAATTTAAACAGTTCAAGAAACTATGAAGTTAATCTTCATGATGTTAACCTAAGATAATACTGAGTTTACTACACAACTCAGTGTTCTGTCTAGACAGCAAGTGCTGAGGCTGTATTATGCTCTTTGTGTTTACACAATGTTCATGTGCTAGCTTGTTTCAAAGTACAGAAAGGCAACTTCTCAGAAGCATGAATTAGTGGCCAGACTTCTACAAAACATTAAGAAGAACAGAAAGACCTGTATAAATACCACAAGTGGCAGAAAGGAAAGGAGACTGAAGACATAGCGCCTTCTGAAAATTATAATCTGGTTTAGCAGTGAATGTCAGAAAATGCGGTTCACCTAGTCATAGAATCATATAATCAGAGCATTATAGAATAGTTTGTGTTGGAAGAGAACTTGAAGATGATCTAATTTCAACCCCCCTGTTGTGGGTAAGGACATCTCTCCCTAGATCAGGCTGCCCAGTGCCCCATCCAACCTGGCCTTGAATGTTTCCAGGGAGGGAGCATCCACAACTTTCCTGGGCAACCACTTCCAGCGCCTCACCACCCTTATTCTGAAGAATTTCTTACTTACGTCTAGTCTAAATCTGCCCCTCTCCCATTTATAGCCATTTCCCTAGTGCTATCGCTACATGCCTTTCTAAAAAGTCCATTCCCAGCTTTCTTGTAGGACCCCATCAGGTACTGGAGGCAAGGTCTCCTCTGAGCCTTCAATTCTCCAGGCTGAATAGTCCCAATTCTCTCAGCTTCTTCTTATAGCAGAGGTGCTCCAGCCCTCTGATCATATTTATAAACTTCCCCTGGACCCACCCCAAAAGTTCCATATCCTTCCTATGTTGAGGATTCCAGAACTGGACACAGTACTCCAGGTGAGGTCTCACAAAAGAGGACTAGAGGGGCAGAATCACATCCCTTGAGCTGCTGACCATTTTTCTTTTGATGTAGCCCAAGTCATGGTTGGCCTTCTGGGCTACGAGTGCATGTTGCTGGCTCATGTTGGGCTTCTTATCAATCAGCAACCCCAAGTCCTTCTCTGCAGGGCAACTCTCAATCACATCATCCCCCATCCTGTACTGTAATCAAAGACTACTCTACAGTGAGAGGGGCTTTACCTTCTTGCTCCTGATCTTGTCCACTGATCCAGAGGAGACGAGGAGAATGATTTTCAGTGAAGACTGAAAAGGCACTAAAAATTTGAATTATCCTACTCTGTTGACATGAGGTCACTATTGTCATTCACCAGTTCAGGGACACTTTCTTTGACTTTCCTTTTCTGACTGATGTACCTGTAGAAACCCTTCTTGTTTGTTAGTCTTCACTTCCCTAGCCAAGTGCAGCCCCAGCTACATCTTGGCCTCCCTGGCCCCAGCCCTATACAAATGGGCAGTGTCCCTATATTCTTTCCACGTTCCCTGTTCCTGCTTGCACTGCCTGTGTGGTTTCCTCTCACTCTTCAGTTTAACCAGCAGGTCTTGGCTCAACCATACTGGTCTCTTTCCTTTCCTGCCTGATTTTCCTGTATCTGGGGACTGAGTGCTCTTGTGCTTTACAGAAGTCATTCTTAAATATCTTCTAGCTCTGTTCCTCTCCCTTGTCCCTGAGGACCATGTCCCATGGGGTCCTACTGACTAACTCCTTGAAGAGCTGTAAGTCTGCTTTCCTGAAATTTAGGGTCCTGACTATACTCCTCTCCTGTTCCATATACCTCAGGACCTTGAACTCCATTAATGCATGATCACTGCAGCCCAGAATGCCTCTTATCTTGACATCACTGATATGCTGACATGTATTGGTGATCATCAAGTCCAGTGTTTCATCCCCTTGTGAAGGGGATTCTATTCCCTGAGTTAAGAGATCATCTTCAATGAACTCTAGGAATACCCTGGATTGCCTACAGTTGCTGTGCTACGTTTCCAGCATGTCAGTGTGGTTGAAGGCCCCCAGTAGGATGAGAACTTGCTAGAATGAAGTCTCCTGCAGCTGGAGGAAGAAGGTTTCATTATTAGGCTCTCCTTGATCAGGTGTCTTGTAGTATGCACCAACCACAAGGTTCCTTTTGCTGCCTCAGTCTTTTATTCTGACCCACAAGTTTTCAACCTGTTCATGGCTACTCTTCAAAAATGTTTCTTCACACTCTGTCCATTTCCTCATATAAGACAAACACCTCCATCTGTCCTTTCTGGTCTGTCCCTACTGAACAGCTTGTAGCCATCGATAGCCATACTCTAGTCATGGTATTCCTTCTACCAAGTTTCAGTAATGGCAATCACATCATAGCTTTCTAGTGGCATGGTAGCTTCCAGCATTTTGTGTTTGCTGCCCAAGTTGCATGTATTTGTGTAGAGGTGCTTCAGCTGGGCTGTTGGTCACATTGCCTTCTTAGTGTAACATGGAACACCCTTTGTTTCCCTTAAGGTCTTCTGCAGAAGTTTCCTTCCTGGCACCTACTGCCTTAGGAACCTCCTGCTTATCTCCACAGGACTTCAACGGTGCTATAGCATCCCCAGCATGCCCTGGGGCAGCAAGTCGAGGTACCCATGCTAGCACTCCATTCCTCCTGCAATTTGTCATAGGCAAGACTGGTATTATCCCCCTCCCTCTTCACATCTAGTTTAAAGCCCTGTCAATGAGCCCTGCAAGCTCCTGGACAAAGACCCTCCTCCCTCTTTGAGAAAGGTGACTCCCATCTGAAACCTGTGAACCTGGTGCATGAAATGCAAGCCCAAATCCAAAACCTTTGCAACAATTTGATTTTGAAATGGGAACAAAGGAGATTGCCATTCTTACCAGCTGTGTGCAGCTGATCAAGACCCTCAGTACCAACATCCTATATTCAGCAGTGAAAGAACATGAGATGTGAAAAAAAGAAACTAATTCATTAATGCTTTAGAATGATTGACTATTAATTGCTCTTTTTAGAAGAACAGTGTCCAAGATGAGAGTTTTCAAGCTGTGGACTGGAACCAAAGTACACATTGTGAGGCTAAATATTGTGGCTCATGTCCAGAAATGTGTTCAGCTACTTAAGTCTCTTTGAAATATGAATCTCAAGGCCCTAGATCACTCCTTTTTTTTGTTACCAGGGCTGACCATCATTCTATGATGAACAACAACAGATGAACAACAACAGAACCTCTGTTTTGATATTTTCAAAAAGTTGAATCCTTAACCATAGTGGAGTTTTTTTAATCTCTAATGATAGTCTCAGAGTCCATGTATATCAGCTTCAGATTTAAAGAGTCTGAGGTGAAAACTGCAATCACCATACAATTTTTCCTTCATGTGCTACTGTGTGAGGAATGTAGGGAAGGATTTGTGTAATGTGAAGTTAATTTGACTACAGTCTAAGTTTACTCATTCCTAGATGACATTACCACTACAAAAAGCCAAATTCCTGGTAATCTGAAGCAGACAGTTCTTTACAATGCACTGCAGAGATAGTAGCAGCTCAGCAGTGACATTCGCAAATTGTGGTACTGTGTGGTCCTTGCACAAAAGGCACAGCTGCCTGCAGATAACATCAGTTCAGCAGCAATGGTGTCCCATTTGCTTTCTCTCTCCCTCTTGTTGTCTCATTTGGGGAGCAGGTGAATATCAACTGACTCAATCTGTTCTACTTCCAGGGCTGGTCTTCTGGGAGGCACAGCTTATAGGTTCGAGCAGCAATGCACTTGTTTGCCTTGCTGATTTGGGCAAGTTTAGCCCAAAGGGTATTGCTTCTTACCTTAATTTTAGCTCTGTAGAGCTGTGGGAAAGTAATTGCACACACTTGTACAGACCTTTCAGGGGCATCTCACTGATTCACAGTATTCATACTTGCAAATATCTGCAGCCCTGGGCTAAGTGTTAGAGCTAGGACCATAAACACTATCCTTCAATGGTGGCTGACAAGGTAGTGAGAGTTGCTTAATGGGTGGTCTTCCCTGGCTCATGCATATTAAAATATATAATATAATGTGACAGTGTGCCTCATTATGTGGGTTTCCTCTAGTGCTGCGTGGTAGTTGTGATAGCCACATCTACAAAAACCTTGTGTGCTACCATTGTTCTTTCCATATTGAGGATAATACAGAAAGAAATAAAACAGACCTATGATAGGAATGCAAGTTGCAACACGTGTGTTACTGGTAGTTAAAATTATTCTCTTCTCCAGCTTTTTTTTTTACCTGTTTGGGATGTTGTACAGCAGGAGTTGCCCTCACGATAAGAGAGCAGCAATTGTTCAAAGCAATCTTGTAGAACATAGGGCTCTTAAATAAAATCTAACCTGGTGCTATGTTGCCCAGCATAGGCAACAGGAAAGAGGGCAGGAGGGTAGATGGCAAGACTTCTTTATCTGCTGCTTTATTTACACATGCATGGCTATGTTTGATGAATGGCATCAGGCTGGTCTCTATTGTTCCATGGAGGGAACAGATGGTGGATTGGGACCTTGGGAGCAGGTGAGAACTTTTGCCCTGTGCTATGTCTACTGGATGCTGAGAAGATGTATGTTACTTGACGTCAAATGCTTCTGTCAGTTTTAAAAGTGGTAGCTTCTTTCTTTAAATGTCTGGAATCCAGAGTCTGGTCTGAGGCCAGAGCAAACTAGTCCTGAGGGATTTGCTGCCAGGGTAATGAAGGTACAGGGTGAGGATAGGCACAGGCCAGCCCCATCCTTGTGGCTACCCACCCACTCACTGCCATATTGTTGTAGTGTATACTCCTAAACTGCAGACTTAGTTAAGCACCTTTGACTGTGCAGTACGGTATCCCGAGCTTTGAACCCCCACTGGCACTAATACTTTGTCAGTGACTCCAGGAAAGCTCTGGTGACTCAGCTTCAGTGGAAAGCAGCCAACTAATTCTTACAACTACAATAAGCATCATTGTATGAGTAGTATCTCCTTGAAGTTGCCACAGTGAGTACTACCCATCTCTACTCAATTAAGGATAAGGACATAAAAATTTCAGAGAGAAAACATAGTGAAGAGCACCTAACCTGTTAAAAACAAATGCCAGTTAATATGCAAAACAAATGCACAGATACTGTGGTGGAAGCAATAAATTATTCTGGGTGAGATATGCACCAAGCTTTGTGTGAATTTTCTCACAAAAATCCCACTTACTATATGAGCAAGGGGAAAAAAGGCCTGTATTTAATACCAAAGTCTAAAGAATGAGTTTTTCTGCTTCTGGATCAGATAGCATAGGTTTTTATGTCTTGCAGCAATGTGAGAATAATCTCTGGTCACTCTTCCTTTCAATACACTAAAAAACCCCCACGCACTGTGTTGCCTTATTACTTGTTCCCAGATAAAGCAAATGCATGTTTCTTGACAGTGCTGTCTTTGGTTGGCAGCTATTCCCTAAGTGACATTTGTGACATGCTTTTAAAAAGAAGTTTAAAGTGTGCAAATACTGTCTTGAAATTCCTCACATTTTTCAATGAGAAGAAGTAATTGCTCTGAATTTCTGAGCTCTGGAGTCACTCTAGAATGGAAGAAAACTATACCTTCTGTCTAGGAGAAATGCCACTGGAGTAACAAACCAGGTTTCTTTGGTGGTTATCGTGGTCTCATATCTCTCATTGGATACTTAGGCTAAGTCGTGGCTCAAACTTAGAGACATCTTGGGGATGCCCCTGAAAGCATGGTGAACTGAAAGAGGGCTTAATTTTGTTAGTGTGATGAGGAACTCCTGGGCTTGTAGTGGTAAATGATCTGCCCAGAACACAGACCTTGGAGACAGAGAAAGCAAAAGTATTTGAATAGCGTTCCAGAAAGCAAAAAGCCAATTAAAGGCTACATGTGAGAATGTCACCTTGCAAAAAATCTTATTTGTGACAATCCCCATAAACAAGAGGTTAATTATTTAATAGAAGGTGGTTATTATTAATTTTTGAATCTTAAAATTGAAAACCACAGCATCTCAGCTAAAAGAGTAGCGCTAATTCATGTGACAGGCATAGCATCAAGGAATCATAGAATCATCAGGTTGGAAAAAACCTCTTGGATCATCAAGTCCAACCATTCCTATCTGCCACTAAACCATATGCCTGAGCACCTCATCTAACCGCCTTGTAAAGACCTTCAGAAATGCAGACTCAACCACCTCCTTGGGGGTCCATACATATGCATTTAGAGCTGTGAGGGCTTTTTGTTTCATCCTAAACTGAACCAAATACTAGTTTCTTGGAAAAATAGAGTTATTTTTCTAGTAATGCCTAATCTCCTGTCACTATGTATTTTGTGACAGTAGTATTGTACTCCATGCTTACTGTATCAGGGCCAGCTAATCTGGTGGCTCAATGTAACAGATTTGCAAAATTATTAGTCTTTGATGACAAATTTCTAATTCTGATGCAAATATAAGGTTCTCCCTCAGGTGTGTTCACCAGAACCTTCAGGAAATGTGTGATTCCAAAAATTAGTGTGATATTTATATATGTAAAAAGTTGTATGTGAGACACACCACTGGGTTGCACCATTAGGGTTCTGCATAAGGGAATGTAACAGAAGGCAGGGAAGAAACAATTTATGTTGTGATAAAGAAAACAACTCTGTAGCCCACAGCTCTTAAATTTGAGTGAAATGTACTGGGAGACACACAAAAAAAAGGTTTTCATTACTTCCTTGTGCTAGAGAAAGGGAATTGGGATGGCATAAGTCCTCTGCATCCTCTAAAACACATGGGGATAATTTAATTTCATGAGTCTGAACAATGTGAGGTCTCAGGTGAACTGCTGGCTAGTGAGTGACTTAGTTACACATAAAGATGCTGGAAAACCCCAGTTTCTATATCAAGTTAAATTTGACTCCTTGGGTGAGCCTGAGCATTTGGCATGGGCTCAAGGGACTTCCTGTGGGAAAGGACAAACACCTGCCTAGGTGCTGCCAGGCTGGAGGCTTGCCCAAGACTTTCTACCTTCATTCTCTGTGAGTTTATGTCCTAATAAATTCATACACAGGTGCATATTCTGTGCAATGCTTGAAATGAAATTTCTCTCCTTGCTGGTTTTGTCAGAGGTAAGAACTTTTGTCTACATTGTCCTAGTCCTGCTGCAATGTAATTTTTTGCCTTCCCCCNTAATTACAACTGGAAAAAACTGTATGGTACTCCATGAATTGAGGGGTAAGTGAAGGAGAAGAAAAGGGAAGATGGGGAAAGTGTAGAACTGTCCTGGACAGTTTTGGCCCATCACCAATCATGCCATCATTTGCAGTGAGCACCAGTGACCAAACACGTCAGCTGCGTTTTACACTTTTTAATGGGTCAGCAACAGTTTTGTCTCTTCCCTATTCTTGCGTGTCACATTGGTGCAGTTGGACTCTAAATGCTAGGTTTTTTATTCCTAGTGTTATTGATGTATGTATACAGGAGGGCAGAGTGTACACATTTATGAACTGTGCCTACAGCTGAGCAGAGGAAGGGAGGAATAATGTCTTGTGGTTATTGTACTCCATTGGCTCTTGCAAGAGCCCTGCCTTGCTGCTGCTAGCCCTTGCATGCTGTGTTGCCTCCCATTCAGCAAAGGTCTTACAAATGCCCTTTTTCTACAGTGTGTGCTGATGGATACCCGTCTCTGTAGAAATGCTTCAGACTGCATCTTGGTTTAGCTCAGTTGAGAAAGAATTACAGTTATCCAGTATGGAGCACCTGCTGGGGGAGCTGCCTAGCTACCCTGGGGCTGTAGTGCCAGTCCCAGGTAGAGCATAGGAGGAAAGGATCATAGCACAGGTTGTTGTGTCAGGGTGCATACCCTGAGCCATTGTCATAATACATTTATACACCCTGGAGTAATGGAAGAACAGAAACTCTGTAAAACCAGTGGTAGTGGGGAAAGGAGATTGCATGCATGCACTGTCTGCACTTGGGAAAGTGCTTGGGGAATGTCAGGTACAGAAACTGCAAACGTTTGAATACAACCATATGAATATTATGAATACATTATGCCTTAGAGCAACTTGAGCAATGATTTATCATTAATTACCATTACAGATAACTTAGCCAACTTCACTTCACTGTAATTTTGTTCTAAGAAAGAATGATTGTATGTTTCTGGGAATTCCCTCTTTTCTCCAGAGCTGTGCTGACGTTGCCTGCAGCAGCTCAGATTGATCCTCCTTCAGCTGGTCCATATACTTTGCTGTGAACTTGAAAATCATTTGGTGATAGCTTTTTCTGCATAGCATAGCTGCATAGCTCTCCAGAGCCTCAGGCCTTGCAGTGGTAGAGTTTTGCAGTGTTGGGTGGTGCTTTCTATGATGGACTGAATTAGCCACTTCTGTAATGCACCACACCCTGTATAGTTCAGAAGGAACAGTCAAAGTTGGGGTCCATGAACAGCAGCTTCTGTCACTGCAGCACTTTTTATGTTACCCAGGATAAAAATGGTGTCACATTAATTTGTGCACATCAGAAACTGCAGCTTGAGCTCTCACTAGGCAGTGTGTGTTTCTAAGGGTCAGCGTACTGATATTTCTGTTCCAATTTTTTTTCTACAGCTGGAAGATCTGCTGTATCTTAGCTCAGTTGTAGCCCTCATTAAATACGAGTAATGCCAGTTCTCACCAGGCTTTGCTGGGATTTCCAGATTAGTGTTACACTTTTCTCAGGGAATGCTGTTAGCCAGGATGTGTGGGTTAAGATCTTTTACTGCATATTTCTTAGTTATTTTTCGGAGGCAGGATTGAAAGTAGATGAAGATTCACACCTGGACCAAACCCCTGTGGCTGAAGCTCCTCATTCATGGTGTCAATGTGGGTGAGTAACCCCGGTGGTGGTGCATCACCTGCAATCAGAGTACAGGTGGGATCTTGCATGCTTTAGGATTTACTGACAGATGGATCTGAATCCTGCCTCAGGTAGCGGAGTTTTTACCCACCCTGTGGGATAGAGGCTGCTGGGCATGGCGAGGAGTGCATCTGTTCCACAGAGCACTGGGTGACATAGGAAGCCTGTGCTTCATTTCTGCAGTTGCTGTGATTGAGGGCAGCAGGACACAAAAAGCAATGGCTTGTTCTGGATTCCATTTGATTCTGGAAGGATGCTCAAAGCTATGAGTCAGAGAAATAGGAACTTGGTCTGGATTTTAAATCAGCTTGTATCAGGTGTAACAACACTTTTCCCAAGTACTTTTTGTTTAGCCATGATGAACTGACTAGAAAACTAAGGAGGGTCTTGAGGAGATGGATTGCAAGAAGAAGGAGTGATGAGGGATGGTGGTTTTATCCTAACAGAGCAAGGACAAAGGCAGGGACACTGAACAAAAAGCAAATGTATGGAGTACCTGTTAAGCAACTGTGGGCATGAAAAAACAAGGAGACTTTTCCATTCCTAATTTGGACAATGTAGAATTTTTCTTCTTTTCATTGCTCCATTTATTACTTCCTAGCCTTCCTGTTTCTGTAATAAACTCAAAACCAGTGTGAGAGTAGTGGCTAGTAACGATGCCATGAGGGAGATCACAACAGGAGATGGAGAAGGGACAGAACTATCCACAGCCTCCAGGGAAAACTTCAAACTTTGAACTTTAGTAGTTGAAAGATGGAAGACATGGGTAGATAAAAGGAGTGGTATATGGTAGAAGTTTGTTATGCTGTTAGGTAGTGGGTAAGGAAAAGGACAACAGCATCTATCTTCTTCTACAAAGTTAAGCAGAAGTGTGAAGGGTTCATTCCCCAGCATCTCCACCAAAATTACTGTGAAGATTTCAGCAAAAATCCTCCCCAAACCCTCACAGCGTCCACAGCCCCCTTTCCTTCCACCCCCACCCCGCTGTACAAGCCCACGGGGGAAGGTCGAAGACTGAAAATGCTGTAGTGATTATATACTCATCTATATTAACACTAATATGCAACTAAAAATACCATATATACAAAATCAGTGAATAAGAGACCCCAAGACCATCCCCTGCCACAAAGGAAAAGTAAGAATCCAGAAAAAGATCAATAAAAGCTAACAAGAGGGGGAAAAAAATAAAATCATTACTCTCCTCAGACAGCAAAGTTTCACTCAGGCATTCCATGCCACCAATGGAGCCTGCAAAGCTTCACCGGGCCCGACTCCCACACACACAGACCAACACAACATGACACCAGACCTTCCACACACACACACACACACACACACACACACACACGAGACAAGAGATAGCCGAAAGACAAGAGGGAGCCGGAAGAGGAGTGTCCAACCCCCCAACACACCCTGATTCACATAGAAAATCGCATGGAATACTGGGAGATGTAGTTCCTCCTCAGCCACAACCTGGTTATTCAGGAGAGTCCAAAAATCAAACCACTACAAGAAGGAACTGGACACCAGAGTGGACAGAGAGGCACATGATGAGGACAGGGGAGAAAGAAGATCTGGATGACAAGTTTAGCAGCAGAGTTATGGAGAGGTCCTTATGTTTACCTTTTAAGGTAGAACAGTATCCAGACCCCTCAGGGAAGATATTAGAGAAAGGTTTGGAAAGGAAAAGTGAGGCACGTTAGTGAGTCATCACCACAGCAATGATAGGTGACAGCAAAACTTT
Organism: Piaya cayana; assembly: GCA_013389865.1. Lineage (NCBI taxonomy): Eukaryota > Metazoa > Chordata > Aves > Cuculiformes > Coccyzidae > Piaya > Piaya cayana. The sequence continues at coordinate 61,199 of WAAB01022472.1, forward strand.
CCTAATCCCACACAGACAGCATTTACCATGACCTTGCTATCTCCCTTCCTGGCTAAGGCTGCCCCACTGCTGGAGAGCCGTTGCTCAGGGGACTTTTCCTCCCAGATGATGGCTGTGTGACTGGAGACAAATGGAGGGAGGAAACCCCAACCCATCTTTCTGACTGTACCGAAGTGCCCCATGCTTGATTTCATGGTGTGAGGAAGTTGGCCATGGCTAAACAGAAACCCCCAGCCCTTCCCAGCCTCTGCCTTGACCCTGTAAATCAGAGTGCCGGGGTCTTCTTTGATTTTCTTTTTTTTTTAAAAATGTTTTATTTGTTTTGTTATAATTCTGTCAAGTATTTAATTTGAAAGAGAAAGTGGTGTAGTGTTTCTAGTTTTTCCTCCTCAGAGATATCTACTGTGCACCAGCAAGGCTGTTTGATAACCTCAAGGCATCCTTCACACAATCTTCAGACTCTGCTAACTCCAGTGAAATTGAAACAATGAGGGGAAGGGTGCATGTGGGGTTCGTGAGATGGGCTGAGAGTTTCTGAAAGCAGCTTCACCAGCAGCAAATCTTTGTAAAGTTTTCTGTACAGTTTATGGATGTTCACAAGTTAACGCAATAGAACATTTTTTTTAAAGGAGATGGGGAAAAACTTGTTTAATCTCCACAGTATAGATTGCTTTGCCAGTTGTCATGTGTTCCAAGGCAGCAGGGTGACTTGAGCATCAGACGCAGCCCTGTTTTAGCTTGTATATTAATCATAAACTAGCTTCAAGAGAGAGGGTGTGGTTGGCAAGGAATAGCCCTAGTTTGATCACATCTTTATCTTATCAGTTCACCAGGATCTGTGCAAATTGAGGTGAATGTTTATAAAGCAGACAGCCTCCTCTCCTTTGTAGCCCAAAATGTTAGTACATCATGACTGGCCTCTTCTCCCCAGTGACAGGGGACAGGACGAGAAGAAATGGCTTCAAGCTCCACCAGGGGAGATTTAGGCTGAACATTAGGAAAAAAAAAATCACAGAAAGGGTCACTGGGCACTGGTAGAGGCTACCCAGGGAGGTAGTTTTGTCACCTTCCCTGGAGGTGTTTAAGGCACAGGTGGACAAGGCGCTGCGAGACATGATTTAGTGACTGATAGGAATGGTTGGACTTGATGATCCAGTGGGTCTTTTCCAACCTGGTGATTCTATGATTCTATGAACAATTTTTAAGCAAAATGCCAGTTTGAGACAAATATCCAACAGGCAGGCATTCATCACCTAGGTTTACCTTGTGATACTACTAGTTGTAGCGGGAAACACTAGCGATATAATAATAAGTAATGGTTCCTGTGACCAAATTAAAAAAGCACTGTAATTTTCTCCAGAATACTTGGATGAAATATCATTTTCCTTCAACAAGTTCATACCTTTTTCAAAGTTAGTATGTCTTCATTTTCCTTGGTTCCGTGTAATAAAACTGTAGAAATAAATGCTGAATGCATGGGTATATTTGATGGTAGCAGATTTTTTACAAAACCACTGTGGACTTAAAATTACACAAATAAACTTCTCCTGTTATGCAAACCATGGCTTGATGAAATATTTAAGATTGAACTAAATGTTCAGTGCTAAGCAATGTCAGTCAAAGCACTGATTTTAAGACACAGGTTCTTATATAATTATTTTAATAAAAGGAAACTATGTGTTCCAGCTGAAGGCTAAGCTTTTATCCACACTACATAACACTGAAGTATTGTCTTCAGTATTGAAGGCTACTTAGTTCAGTGATGCAAAATATTCCAGAAGTGCTAAAGGTCATTTTGAGCTGCTTTGTTCAAGATGTAGGTTTATCTTAAAGTGTACCTACCTGGGAGGCTTAACCATTTCTCAGAGTAAATCCAATAAAAATTCCAAGGAGGCCAGCTGAGTGATGGTTTGAAGAGGTTAATTAATATGTCTTTAGAAGGACACTTTCCTCCTCCTGCAGTAGTAGAGTAATAGGCTATCAATGTGGAATCATGGACTTCATTATTCTGTGGAAACTCCAGTTATCATCCCATAAAAAAAAGAAAGGTGCTATGTAGTAATAGTGACAGTACTGACTACTGAGTAGTACTGAGACTGAATTTGTAATAAATAGTACTTAATTTTTTTTCTAAGGGATCTTAAAAACTACTAGGTGTATCCTTGCATGAGATTTTAAATTCTGTGTTTCAGACAACATTGAAAAATATCAACAATAGGGCTCCCTTTTATCTTTAAATACCCATTAATAGTTTGAAGTAAGAGTTCACTTAAATGAATCAAAGAAGTGTTCATCTCTCAAGCTGCTGTTACACATTGTGTAGAGATCTGGCTGTAACTATACTATCGACTCATACCCTCTGCTTCCCCGAGAGCTGTCTGTACAATCCAGAGACTGGGGAATTATCTTTCCTTCAGTGAAAGCTGTAATGGTTTCGTATCCGAGTCATGGCACCAAAATACTGTAATTGTTTGGGTCTGACCCCCCTGTCGAACACCCTAACCTCACAGTGTTTGCAGTCTTTCCTTCTCCTCCCACCCCCTGTATGAACCCAAGGGAAAGGGAGAAGGGAAAAGAACTGAAATGCTGAAATGAGCAGACCAAAGCTGTACTAAAATATATGTATGTATTCACACTTATATGCAATTAGAATACTATGTACCCAAGAGAAGGGGACCCCAGATGCCTCCCCCTGCCCACAAGAGAAAACAGAGAAAATAAAAATCCAAAACAGATATACACAATAGAAACCCAGGAGTAAGCAATAAAAACTAGCAAGAGAAAATCTTACTACTCTCCTTTAGATAGCAGGACTGCAAAAGTCCACAAGGCCTCACCGGGCCTCACTCCTCCACATGAGCAGGGCTGATAGCAGAGAACCTGCTCCCAGAGCCACAGGAAAAGAAGAGAGAGAAAGGCATCTCCTTGTTATTTATACCCTGGTTTACGTAGAAAATCGCATGGAATACTGGGAGATTGAGTTCTTCCTCAGTTACAACCTGGTTATCAAGGAGGATCAAAAACCAAAACCATTACAAAAGCCTAGCTTCCAGAGCAGAGTATGATGTCTATTAGAAAACTATCACAGTGCTTTTCTAGTGAATTAACTTACTGCAGACTTTAGGAAAGTGCAGATAAATGAAAGTAAAATTCACTTGATAGAAACCAAGGCATCATGACCAGTCTCTCTTCTGCAAAAACATTAAAAAATCTGTGAAGATGGAGTAAATTGAATAGGTATTAACCTCAAAGCTTTTTTAAACTCTTGCAGTGCATGGATCTGCAAGTGTGACATTATCACTAAAATTCTTGCAAAAGTTACTGATCCAGGTCAGACTCAAATTAGAGTGCTACATTAAGGCTTTTTATTCTCTTCTCCACTCACATATCTTTTTCCTTGCAACTACCTCTTACTTTGTTTCATAAGCTTAGTACCATGGTTCCAGTACTGTTTTTCCCCTGAGGTGGTTATGTCATACTTGGCCTTTATCTATGCTACTCAAATACCTTGTTAATATCATATGAAGATGTTGTTGGGGGCTGCCTGGGAAGCTCTTTTCCAGATTTATTCACAAGCATGCAACAGATACCCCAAATGATTACATGATTTCAAATAAATGCATAATTATGGTACTAATACAATTGTTAGTTTATAATAGTTGATTATCAATGTTAATTTATAAGAAAATCTGCCGGACTTTATGATTACACTCCATCTTTGATCTTATATTTTGTCTTTAATACTGATAGATTAAATGCTTAGAGGCTGAATGAAATGTATTTTATTGTGCAATGGCACAAATGAAGACCTAGTTAATTTTGTGATTAGGAGTTAAACCACTGTTGTGTCAATATCAGTGCTCTTGATCCCACTTCTAGTTAGGGACTAGGGGATAGTTTCTCACCTCCAGTGTTGTGGAGTTTTGTCAGGGGTTTTTTGCTTTTCTGGCAGATCCCAGGTGAACTTCTTTGCCAGCAATCAGGGTCTACTTCTGTAGTAGTGCAGGAGCAGTATTTTAATCCCACTTTCCTGCTTTTCTTAGTGCCTACTTGACATTCTGACATAATCTGTCATTCATGCATGTGATTCTTTAACATGTAGTATAAATACCTGCCTGTCTGCAGCCAGAAGTTACAGGATCTCTCTAGGAGTTGTTTCACTGGTAGGGTCATCATCCTTGGGATGCTCAGGTGCTGGGATGCTTTTCTATGACCCTCAGTTTCCTGGGTAGGTAGCAGAGAATCTGATGTGAAAAGCAGCAGTGTGTCACTGATAGCCAGGGTCTTGCAAAAAAGAATCTAAGGACTTTGAGCAAAGTATCTCCCTACATACACAGTTTTTTTGTTGGTTGTTTTTTGCAAAACAGTTATTGCCTGCTAGCAGAATCAGCTCATGGTGCTTAGAGGTGAAAGTATTTGACCTTGGATAAGATCTGCAGGATCTGGACTATGATGCCTTGCTTAATATATTAATTGTTTCTTTAATGTCCTAAGGAAAAGAAGTACTTGTTATTGCTTGGGGCTGCTGATGGTTCCTGTTAATATATGCCTACCAGCCACACTGGACTTGTCTTCTGGAAAAGACCTCCAACAGCAGCTGCTACAGCAATAACATTTTGCAGATTTTAGAGGCCTTTTGCCATAAGCAGAGGCCTGGATGAGACCTTCAACAGGTAGTGTTTGTATCTCCTAGCACAGATACAGTTCCAAGTGATTTCTATTTCTGCCTTTGTTTGCCTGCCTGATCTTTGCTTGCCTGATCCTGCAAATTACTTTTTAAAAAATGTGCCTTTCTTCATTAGCTCTGCTGCTGAGACTTTTTTTGGCTCTTTCACCAGACAGACTTCCAACTTCATTGTTAACAACCCTTTGAGATTTGCCTGAAAAACTACCTATCAGAATCTCAGTATTTCTTGTAACCCAGTCCAAGGAAGCAGCCAACCCTTAGCTGGAGTTAATAAGAATAGTTACCTCAGTTCAAGTGAACTTTGGTCATTTGATGCTAGCTGAAGAACTTTCTTGTCATTTTCACCCTATATGAGTTGCTCTCTCTCTCTATCTACTTCTTGTTCATGGAAAGTAGTGGGCAAGTGCCACTGAGAAGGAGATGGAGTGTATGATGAGGGAGTGTGGCACACTGTATCTGAGTAGCAGTTTTCCCAAGGGTATCCCTTTTAAGGAAACAGTACTTAAGTTTCCCCAGGTGTAAACTTTGCCCTTGCGTAAGTGCTGGTTTCCCATGCAAAAGGAAAAGCACAAAATGAAGAAACCTCTGGTCTGGTGGCTGGCGAAGAGCAGGAAGTGGTGTTGCTAGAAACCTGATGAGAGACAGCAGCAGAAGAGTAGAGAGCTTGAGATAATATCTATTCAGTGACACACTGGTTTTACTATTTTGCTGAGTGGGATGGCATCTCACTGGGGTGCTTCTCATGCTGAGTTCACCTCTGCAGTTTCAGTACATTTCTTTGCCTTTTTTTCTGGGGGCTTGGGAGAGTCCATCTGTGAAAAGGAGAGTTGTGGTATGTTTATTAGTGTTGACTAATGAAAGGAAAGAAATGTGAAAACTTTCCAGGGTCCTGGGCTGGTGGCTGGTGCAAACCCAGTAGTACTACGGCAATGATACATGCTGTATCTGCAGCAGTTTCCCTGCTAGGCACAATTTATGCAGATCAGATAGAAAGTTGTGCTAGTCACTATCTTGTGAAGTGGTGAAGTGTATTTGGCCAGGGAACTTTTTAAATTTTTTCTATTTTTTTCAAGCTGAAATTGTCTGTGGCTGTATTGGGACTATGTAAACTTTCTCATATCTCTCTGTTCTGTAAAAAAATCACTTCTTTTGGCTTATGTGTCCACAGCTATAATGAAGACAGTCTTTGACGTGTGTTTAGTGATTTGTGTGAATAAACCAGAAAGGCAGGACATTCAAAGCAGTGCTTTATTGAATGTGAATGCTGTGGAAGAGAGAATAGAAAAGATGCAATGCTTCCAGAAGTGGCCTTCCTGTATAGATCTACCATCCCCAGAGAGCAGAACCAAAGGGGATTGTAGATGCAGGCTGACAGTATTGCAGTGTGGATTTTGCTTTGTAACAGATAGTTCTAAAAACTGTAGCATGGGACATTTCATAGTCTCTGAATATAACTTAGATTTAACTTCTTGGGAACAGATTTTGTGGTTTTTCTTATTAACACTGCTGTTCACACACACTTGCTCTTTAAAAATCAGGCACATACAACAGTCCCATCCAAAGCTGGAGGAGCATCTGAAATCAGATATGCTCAAAAACATTGTTTGAGACACAGAGAATGAAAATATATATGAAAAACCATATATATAACTTACTGTATACAATTTCTGCAGAACCTAAAGGATTTAGTATAAATTGATAGTTTTTGTTTGTGTGATGAGAGTTGAGCTCAACTAAAGTGTTTTCAAACAACCTCAAAAATTTAAGACAGACACAATGTCAGGTCAACAATTTATCTCTTCCATATTTTCCTTGTATATTTTTTTAGCTATTCCAGATGCTAACACTGGAGTGAAGGTTACAAAATCACTCAGAACATACCAAACAATAATAAGAATCTAATTGCAATTGAATAACTGTGCAGAGCTGTTACGTGAGTCAAGCAACACTTTGACATACACATCCAAATAAAAATACAGCAACAGAGACCTTGTCTGAAGGATAGAAAAAGCAGGGTTTTTTTGCACAAATAAGCAGAACAAGACCAAATAAAATTCAGATTATAAAATCAAATACACAAATAATTTCAGTACACTATGGGGATTTTTTGTTTTGTTTTCTTCATAACATACATAGATATCATGCTTGACTTCAGGTGATAGACAGCTGCATTTATTTTCCTCATATAGGTTTTGTTTCAATATAGCATGCTGTGCTGCAAAAATCAACAAGCTAAGACTTGTTCTTCTCTGTATATTTCTCCCTGCACCTATTCCCCTGGTTTGAGAAATCTGAATCTAGGAAATATTTACACAAATCTCTGGTTTTGATAAGTATTTTTTGCAAAGTCACTTATTATAATCCTTTGTAGAATGTAGTTCAAGTAATACTTTGATTTGGTCTCCCACTAGGCTGTAGAGGTTAACCTAATGACATTTTCAAAACAGCTGGCACAAGTCTGGCCTGGTATGAAGATTATTTTCTTTCAGGACATGTAGTGCCTTTGGTATATGTTAATACACATTTGACCCTGTAGATGAAATGTGTAAGTATCTGATGTAAGTCCTGCACTTGTTCAGGGATGGTCAGCTTCTGGCAGTTGTTTTGTCTATTGTCCAGTTCCTGGCAGCTGTTTCATCTGGTAGCTGTATTCATTATCAGGGTGGATGCTGCAAACACCTCTGCTGCAGTCCATGTGCAGTTATCTGGGCAATGAGATCTTTGTGGCAGGTGTGATGTTGAGACAGACCAGTTCTTTCTGTGGTGTACTACACAGGGTTTGTGGATGCATATTTTGCATGTGAATGAATTCCAGGTGTTTGTATTTTTTTTTTAATTATCTGTATGCTGTCTTTTTCATCAGTTAAAATACTGATTTTATATTGCACTCAGAGTATTTTCAACTGCCTTTTTTTGCTTTTTCATGTTGTATCTTAACTCACTTTCTCTCTTCTGCATCATGGTGACTTTTGATAGATGCAAACTAGTTGTTTGGTGTAGAGTATTTATTGAGAGGTTTTAGAGGTCTGCAGGGTAACATGCTGAGATGACATCTTTCTCTGTGGGTGGGTACTATGGGATCTTTCCCTTAATAGTGAAAGGACCAGAGGGCAGGTGGTATGCCTAGCAGTATGACTGGGAGCACACACTCCTCTCTTCTGTGGGTGGTCCTGCTCTGGCTGCTATGACAGCCTGCTGTTTCCCTCATTGTGCAGCTTGGCATTTCACTCTGCTTACCCTGCCCTTGGGAAGCAATGCACAGTGGATGCCATTCCCAAAGCCTCGGGTGCTCCTCTTACCTTTTTGTTCTTCTGACGGCACTGGAAAAAGTGAGAGAAGACCTGTGGTACAAAGTCCTTATGATTGTCTCAATTTTAATTGATTTCCATTAACTGTCTTGAAGTTTTACAAGCCACAGTCACGAAATCCTCTCATCCTAGAAGGTAGTATTATTGCTGCAGAAGAAACTCTGATGATGTGAAGTAACTTCCCCAGGGCTACAAAGCCAGTGTCAAGTCTGTCTCTGTGTGAATTTGGCCTCTGCAAACCACCTCTCCTGGTCATGATGGCCAAGCAGAGATGGCATCTGTGCATTACGGACTTCATCAGTTTTTCAACAGCAGCGCTGGGACCCAGGCTGAGTTTGTCCCAGTGATATCCTGTGTTTCAGGCCCATATTGACAGGGATTGAGTTTCGTTGTTAACATGACCATTCTAATCTAGTTGACATTTCTTTTAAATCAAAACAGGGAAGAAGGATGAGATTCTCATGATCTCAAGAATCAAGTTTTAAATCCTGGCATAAAATGTCCTGTGCCTCAAATAATAAACATAGGTAATTTTGTAGCTGTACCAAGTGAGTAGAAGAAATGATTTCTGGGAATAAATGCCTGCTTAATATTGGTATTTCTCTTGGAACCTTGCAAGGCCTTTTCAACTATTTTATCTTTTGGTTTTTGATCCAGAAAATGTTATTTCTCAGTGGTATAAACTGCAGTTGCATGAAAGTCACTGGAGTGATGTTGACTTACATTTATTGAAGGTATCTGGATTAAAAGTCATAGAGTTGATGAAAGCTTGTTTTATTTTGTTGCGATCTATATTGAAAATATTTGCTTTGATATATAGTGTTCTTTATGGATAGCAGCAAATAATTTATAATGATCACAATTTTTTTTCTTCTTTTTACACTGGTTCATCAAGATACCTGTACTTCTTGTATGTTATATTTCAGGTCTCTTCCAGAAATACCTGCACACTTTTCAATATAAAGTCTAGGTTACATCCTGGTGGCACTGAAGTAAAAACTAATTCGTTGCTACTTCCCATTGAAATAGAACAAAAGGAGATCTGTGATCATAATGTCTTTCTTTTTCTTCAATTATGGGGGGAGAAATATGTTTTAGTTTCCAGGGGAGGGAGATTAAAATAAAAGGTGTGTAATTAAGATCAGCAATGAATCAGCCTTGATGGCTGTGATTCAGCTGTGATGCCCTGTGCCTTGCAGACTGTAGCCCAATGCTCTAAGTTTGTTTTTTCCCTAGTTGCCAAACCATGCTCACATGGAGGTGAGGGCAATGCATAGTTATGTACACTTGCTGTGTCTCTATTTGTAAGCTGTACCGTGTAAGGAATGTTCCCAGGCACTAGAATCCAACTATCTGTACTTTTAAATTGTTAAAACATTCTCACTTGTAGTTTCAGCCGCTGCCAGACAGTTCTCTCCTAGGCAATTGCCAGGCACTTATTTGGAAGTTAACATGGGCCAGGGCCCTCATCCAGCAGGCACTTTGTACCTAGTCATCGCCTTCTGGATCCAGGCTACTCTGTGCCAGATGCTCTCTGTGCCAAAGAACAGTCATTCACATACTTGATTTACTCAAGTATCTGTGGCTGCCATTTTTTGCCCTTTCCTGATGGATGGGGAAGCCAGATAAGTTGGCAGAGTCAGGCGGTCTGACGCCTTCTTCTGCAGCATGTTCCTTAGCAGGACTGCCTGCACCACAGTTTGTTAATTAGTAAGTGGGATTAAGGAAAAACAGCTTCACTTCCTCATGAAATCCAAAATAAACCCTATCTATACACAGCAGGCAGTAATAGGGGAGTGTTTGTTACCTTATTAGTCACCACAGGCATTGTCACACAGCCTGGTGATTCACAGCAGAACTTTGGTAGAGGCAGGAGTTGTCCTGTGAAGAAGCAGCCCCATGGACCCTCTATACAGCACAGGGGCATGGAAGGGACCTTGCTACAGGGCTCTTTGTGCCTGTCTGTCAGAGCACAGTGGCAGTGCACAGGCATAGGAATAGGGCAGGTGAGATAATTATGTTAGAGCAGACAATTTCTGTGGTGGACATCCAGAAGCGGGAATGTGAATTTCAGAGTTTTAACTACATCACTACCATCACCAACACATCCCACAAGTTTGCTACCTGCTTCCCTTTGTGGGGGTGGACTGTCCTTGCTTCTTGTGCTCTTACTCTGTTTATTTGTTGACAGTAGTCTCTGGTGGGTGCATTACACAATGTGGTCATAGTCAATCTATCTACCTTAATTCATGTTTCTGCAGACCGTCTTCCTTTGTCCCATTCTGAACACATTAATCAAACCCTCTGCCTTGTGGAAGGTTATTGTACAGGCATAAAAACATTAATGTTCTGAAGAACTAAATGGAACAATCTGAGGATGGAGGAATGGAGGAATCTGAGCTCTTCTCCCAAGTGACAGGGGACAGGACAAGAGGGAATGGTCTCAAGCTCTGCAAAGGGAGGTTCAGGCTTGACATAAGCTAAAAATTCTTCACAGAAAGAGTTATTGGGCATTGGAACAGGCTGCCCAGGGAGGTGGTTGACTCGTCTTCTCTGGAGGTGTTTAAGGTGCAGGTGGGTGAGGTACTGAGGGGCATGGTTTAGTGTTTGCTGGGAATGGTTGGACTTGATGATCCCGTGGTTCTCTTCCAACCTGATGATTCTATGATTCTATGATTTGAGTAAACCATAATAAGCTGCTAATTACATTTTGAATTTTCCTGTGGCATTTTTCTTGGTAATATTTTCCTGTCTTTCCTCTTTAATCTCTGAGGTGCAACAGATTATTGAAGGGAATCCCTTGCTCCTTACCACCCTTGAAGGACTGGTTTATGAAGGGATATTAGTGCTCCTTGTTTTGGCTGTGTCGCAGTCCAACACTTCTGGATGAGCACTTCTGTGAGTGGCTATTCAAAGGCATGGTGCCTTTCATCCTGTTTTAAGCATAACGATGTGCAGACTGATGTCCCAGTGTTGGGACGCTCCATGCAGAAGGCAGAGAAACCACAAAGCTGAGGTTTTGTCTTATCAGTGTCCCCCACTAAAAACTGTTAACAGAGATGGGTATTCTAAGGACTAGTGCACACTAAGTGCACTTACCGTTGGGTAGAGGAAGCGGAAAGATTGTGAAAGTGAGCATTTTCTCTCAGTTCATCTGGGATTCAAATAGAAGACAAAAGGGTAAATTTCAAAGGTAGCGGTTCCTAACAGAAGAGATAGCAGTGCAACAGGACGTGCTTTAGAGGACAGATTTTATGGACTGGAAAAAGCTTTGAAGAAAACACTAAAAAAAAAAAAAAAAAAAAAAAAAAAAAAAAAAAAAAAAAAAAAAAAAAAAAAAAAAAAAAAAAAGAGGAAAAATTAAAAAAGAGAAGAAGGTCGTATTTGAATTCCAAGCCTCCCTCAAGCAGTAACCACATCCTCTCTCCTTCCCAGTTGCATTTCTTTAACTGCCTGGCTGGTGCAGCTCATATGGGCAGTGCTTGTGTTGGGAGTGAGAATCTGTCACTTGGCCATGATGAGGAAGCACTTCTGCCTGACCTTTCTCTTTGTGTGCTTTCATAATTTATGGTTGCAAAGTTTGTTCAGCTGCTAGGTTGGGGTCCATGTGCCACCTTTCAGCCCTGTTATTTCTTAAATTTGGTTGACCAAAGATGAAACAAAACAGCCCTTAGAGCTGTGTTCTGTGCTGGTCCTGACTAGTAGAGTAAGGGCATATGAAGAGCTTTCTAACTGCAAAAATCAGTTAAAACCACTATGCTACAACATGCTTTCTGCTTCCTTTGGAGTGGTTGGGTGGTGGAGCTGGGACAACAATAAGGCCCTGACTGCAGGTGGCCTTGAGTCATGGCAGATTATTTGAGGAGGGGGGAGGTCTGCCCCTGGAAAGGGAGAATCTGTCAGAAGCAGCATCCCCTTGGTAGCACCTTCTTGCTCTAGCACCCTAGCATTCTCCCTAGAAGCAGCAGTACAAATATTGGTGTTTGTATTTTTGTCCCAGGTACATGAGACAGTAGCTAAAGATCTTGCACAAAGTATTCCACAAGAAGGACAGGACCCATCACACATGCAGTATGTTGGAGCCTAGGTTTGCTCCAAACCTGGTGGTGTGAGAAGCCAGAAGTTAGTGTCGTTTTGCCACCCTTGCAGTCTAAGTATTCAGTAAGTCATATTGTTTTGCAGCTGAATTGCCTAAAATTGTCCTGCCCTTTGCTCTACTAAGAACTGAATTAGCTATCCTACAGCAGCTATTCTTTTGCTGGCATTGCATAGGTGTGTAGTAATGAAATCAGGCAAATCGTGTCAAGAATGACAAAGTTAGAGGATATTTTTTGTTCAAAAAAAACTGTATGGGAACTTCACGTCTTAGAACATCCTTTTTTTAGGGGGGAAAGCTTTGTAGTTTCTGCTTAGTTCTTTTTTTTCTGCTTAGGTTTTTTTACTTCCTTAATTTTCTCTTTATCTCCTTGTAATTTCCTCCTCCTCTTCTTTCCTATCTTCTTTGGTTTGGTTGTCTTATTATAACGGTTTTAAATAAGTAAAAGTTATTAATGAGATGTCAAATCCCAGAAAAGATCAAAATTAAGCTAGCCATCCAAGTATTTCCCAAGGTTACCCCTTTGATTGTCAGCTTAATTTCACTTAAGTGGTAATTTCAGGAGCGGCTGTGTACATATATTCCTCATGTTTGTGGGGGAGGGAAGATATGCTCTTGCTCAAAGCCAGTCTATTGGGCAATTTGTATTGAGAAAACAGTACAATGCATCCATTTTCCTCTTATCTGGGAGAATCAGTCAAAGAGCAGGCAAGTTTGCCAAGATGAGAAGGAGGGGGTTACTGCAAATATCAAAAAAGGAGATAGACGCTTATATGGGACAAAAGAGAACTAGCTCTGAAGCTGAAACTGGAGTCTAGAGGACACAAGCAGCAGATCTAATTGATGTGGTGACACAAAAAGCTGAATGCCTGCCTGAACAATGGCTTGTACTTTGGTTGATATCATAAGAGTGGCACTGGTGTTAGCACTGGTGGAAAATATCTAGCTAATTTCTTATGTTGTGGGACTGATTCAAAACCTACAGAAGGCTAGACTTTCAATCCAGAGAAAATGACATATTTTTTATTGCAGTGGTATACATCAGACTGTACTTTCATCTTAGTGGTGTCCACACAGGTTATCCAAGCACTGCAGACAGAATAAGTCACTGTCACATCCTCTGTACAGGGTAATCTTTATGTCAGGTATGCTTCTTTTACACAATATTGTGGGATGAAGAAAAACCAAAACCCTGCATTCTCCTTTCTCTACCTATTGATTCTGTTACATGTCTACATAGGCAAAATGGTGCGTAGTACTTAGCAATTTACTCTGCTTAACCAGGATCTGAGAAAACAAAGAATAGTTTTTACTGCAAGCGTCAATTGTATATATTTGGGAATACTGTTTCTGTTTTCAAATGCTAGTGGATCAAATGAAAACTTTTTTGTTGAGGTTAACCATTTGCTGATACATCTACTTATCTGCTGCAATCTAATGTTCTGAGCAAAGTGTTTTGAAAATGAATACATACTTTGAAATATCATCAATAACAAAAATACATCTCATATAAAACTGTTGCACTATTGTTTTTCTTGTAAAATGTTAGCATGCATAGCAAAATACTACTTACAAGTTCAATACATGATCATGTTTTGCAAAATAACAACATCCAGCAAACTTTTTCTTCTTACTGAATCACGTTCATTAATTTTTTTTAATGGAGCACGCTCCTCTTTGATATTTGTAAGAAAATTCACAACAGTTCATGAATATTTGACCCTTCTGAATAATCTTCCCACATAAGAGGAGAATTTTTCTTGTGGTTTTTCAATAGATGCTCAGACTATTTTGGTTAAGCACCTCTGTGTTTCATTTCTTCTAAGTGAGCATTTTTCATGAGCTTGCAGGCGGTTCAGAAAACAGTGCTCCGCTTTTAACTTTTTTTGTTCTGGTCTATGATAAAATATACTCTAGAATCTTTTCTAACTAGCTTTCTTTTAACTAAGAAGTGGCTTGTGTGAGAAATAAAAAACATCAAAGGCAGGAGGAAGTTAACTCAGGTGGATCTTTGGTAGACTGACTTAAACACGGAAATTCCACGCTATGCTATGAAAGTACTGTTTTGTTTCCCCCGATTTCTTTAAAATAAATAAAATGAATCTATTTAAGCTCTCAAAAGTGTGTCATGATGCTAAACAGACCTTAAAATTGTGGTTTGAGGATATTTATTTGGGCATAAGGGTCAAGTGAGATCCAAATTCTGAGACTTGTTTAGTAAATCATCCTGCAAGAAATGTGCATATTTTGGAAAAAAAAGCTGGAGCAAGTACATGAAAACTTCTAAAGCTCCACAGAACCTGTTGTGCTGCCCTTTTGATTTGTTGACTGTGCTGCTCATTGACTGCTTACATGCACTTGTTTTTTTGTGCACCCTGGAGTTTCATCTGACTTTCATTAACACTTAAAATATACTTTGTAGCACACAAAATTATATAGTTTATTTTCAAATTGATAATCCTGGCAAAAGCACACAAGCTGTGGTGAAGCTGGTACCACATTCACACTCCCAAACTGTGAATTGCTGAGTGCTGTTAGAAGAAGGCAAGTTATTTCTTGCATATATAGTTTCTTATAAATAATGTTGCAAACTGGTCAGAATTTCCATGCGTTGTTTTCTTTTATGCTCTGTGTGTTACATGAATTTGTACATTCTCTCTTTCTGCAAAGTGGTTGGCTTGGTGTAATTCACAATTTGTGGTTTTGTTTTTTTTGGACAGAGTCAATCAGTTTCATTTATGAAACAATGATCCCAGGCAGAAGAGTCACCTATATAACCTGCATTCATGGTATTTCACCATCACTGAAATTGCAAAAAAGCTCAGGAGCATGTGAGCAGCAAGAGGCCAGTTAACTTTCACGAGTCCTCAGATGCCTTTGCTGCAGCCTCATCCTTAAGGCAAATTCATGTGACTTGCTTAGAGAGCGGGCTATTGTCTTCAGGGCACGACAATGTTAAAAAGTCATTAGACAGTCCTTGGCTTTCCCAGGACTTCTACCTCACACCCCTGCCCCTCCTAGCACTAAGAAGGGTACCAAGTTTCAGGTTGACACTGCTTTGGTATCTCCCAAATTAAGGAATGGGAAGTGAGATAGGAGATTTCTCTTCTCACTGATCTGTGCAAGTATCTTGTTCTACTTGGCTGGTTCTCCTATCCCACTCTCCTCTGCAGTTTTGTTTAAAGTCTGCTTCCTAGTCAGCTAGGAAGTGCCATCCAGAGTGCAGTGGTAACAGCAGACTAGGTCTGTGGATATCTACCACTTTGCTAGCACTGTAGCAAGTCCTGCATTCTTCTATCTGACTGTGTGTTAAAAGATGAGAGTTAGTCTGGTGTCATTGCAGATGTCCTCATGCCACAGTCATCTGCAGGACTGTGAGCCTGTAACTTTAACTGAAACAGTGGGAGGTGTTGCAGGGTTCAAAAAAACTATAGTAGATGCTGCATTAAGCATGGGTGACATCTGCAGAGGCTGGATGACTTCCAAGCAGTGAATCCTCTGTTTCAGCAAAACTGAGCTCAGTCATGTAGGTTTATTTTTTTCTCCTGAACTATTGTAAAGTATAGTACTTCTCCTTGTTCCTCTCACTCCACCTTACCCTGATGCCATTCAGAAGAACTGGAGTACTGGCATCTTGTTCCAGGACTATATTAACTGCTCTCAGTGATGGCAGATGCCCATCAGCAGCTTGCTACTGTGTCAGAATAACTTGACTCCAGGCAAATGTAAAAGATGCCTATAAAAGATAGCAGCTGCCTTAAGAAATGTACACTGCCTTTTCAACCATTAGAAGAATGCCGAAGAATGCCAAATAATGACACTTGTAATTTTTTTCAAATTAGCTGAAAAAGTATTTTCTGGGAAGATTTTTAGTGCAGCCCTTTGTGGTACAGTCTGTAAGGCCTTGAGATGTTGGCATTTTGCCATGGTCATAAAATTTGAGTTGTTCTTAATTCAGTGTTCAAGGACAAGAAAGTAGAATTTCTTGGTTTCACAGATCATTGGAAGAAAAACGTTCTTTGCTCTGAAAAACAAAAAAGAAGGTCTGGTTTTATGGGAGCTGCCTCAGGGGTGCTCTATGTTTGCAGGTGTACACCTAGGAGGAATTTCCCTTCTCTGCAGTTAGTAGGATAGTTAAATTTTCAGTGACAGTTGTAACATCTCAAAGCTTCTTGAAAAAAAAATTCATTGATTAACATCTCCAAAGACAAGAAAGTTAAAGATCATGACTGACTCACTTCTTGAGTGAATCTGCCGCGGAAAGTCTGAAGCATAATGCAATCCTAGCTACCATATTGTAATAAGCTAGTGGGTAATTCACTGCCTTTACGAGCTCAGAGTCAAATCTTATTCTTTCAAGATGTACATTTAATTTGCAGGATATTTGGCTTGTCCTCATCTATGGGATAGGAAAAGGGACCACGCCTGCTTTGTGGCTTCAGAAGGAGACAGCAAAAGTTGAGCAGACCTGATTTACAAAGTATGTCTAGCATGTCTGAGATCTGATACTCGGGTGTTTATTCTTATGGATGCATTCTACCACTGTAATACTTATAAATTTATTAATTAATGCAGCATTCATAAATATTCGGTAAAGAACGAAGTCTTTCATTTTGTTGTAGCTTTTCTTTTGAAGGATTTGATCAGTTGTTCTTCCTATGTTTAAGGAAAAGTGAATGATGTTAAACTTTAGGCATTGGAAGTTAGGAGTTAGATTAAATCTGCATGTTAGTGGGGCTTCCAAAACATCTGAGCTTTTTAATTTTTTTTTTCTGGCTGCATAGAAGCATCAAACAGAATCATCTTGAAAGCATAGTTAAGGTTACCACCTACTAAGAAAAAGTTGAGAACAAAAGGAAGCCAAGTCTTATACTGCCGGAAGAGAAAACTGATCCCATGCCAAAGGTAATCCCTCTAAAGGCTGAAGTGCTATTCAAATGAAGATAATGAAAAGGATAATAAACTCCAGCAGATTAAAGGTATAAGTATAACTTAACTGTAAAAAAAAAAAGTTCAAGGAACAGCTAACATAAGTAAAAAAAATCTTTCTTCAAATGCATCAGGAACAGGAAAGCTACCAGAGAGCTTGTAGGGCCCATTGATGATACAGGTATCAAAGAACCACTTAGATAAGACAGGGCTATTGCAGAACAAGTAAATAAATCATTTTAGAGGAGAAGGAGCTAGGGAGATTCCCAGTTTTGCTTTGTGAGAGGCTCATCAGAAGATCAGTCCAAAAATGAACTGGCTTAAAAAGTTATAGAGCACTAAATTAACACTAACACACTGTCAAAAGCAGATAACAGTTGTAAAAGTTATAAAAGAATTTAGGGGTGAAATGCCTGAATAATTAATATTGATATGTAACTCCTTGCTTTACACTGATTCAAGAGGAGATGAATGTGACACCAGACTTTAAAATACTTTCCAGCTGAGGTCCTGGTGAGCTACAGGTGTGTAAGGATAACGTCCATAGTAGGAAGACTGGTAGAAATGCTAAGAAAAATGGAAAACATGAACAAACAGGTAATAATAGAATCATAGAATAATAGAATCATCAGGCTGGAAGAGACCCACCGGATCATCGAGTCCAACCGTTCCTATCAAATATGACGTGTTTAGAAAGAGTTAATAGTAGCTTATGTAAAGGGAAGTCCTCCTCACTGACCTATTTACTCTTTGAAGTCATTTGTCCAAACATACTAGCTGTGAGAGATGATTCAATATGGATTACCTACATTTCTGAAGAGCTTCTGTTGAGGTTTCTTCATCAGAATCTTTTAAATACAGTAGGTAAACAGCCCAGATTTACAGTGGAAAGCACAGATAGATAATAAACTGGAAGGTAGAAACTGGTAATGAAGAGGATGGTCAGTTTTCATGTTTGAGTGGGAATGGCAATGGAGCTCTGAGAGGGTATGTGCTAGGAACTAAAATTCAGTGGTAGTCATGACTATACTTAAAAAATTGTCCACAACTGGGTAGAGGTTATTCTAGTAGATGAAATTCTTACCTAACTTAGTACAGCTACTTCTATATTCAGTTCGGAAGAAGCTCTTCTGCATTGCATCTGAGGGGAGTTTTGATTGCTGACATAGGTAACTAAATTAAATGTCAAAACGATAGATGTTATGATCTTCCACTAAAATTCTCCATATAAACTTTAGAATATTGGATGCCTTAAAGGTGAACAGTGGATGCTCATACATCTTTAAAAGGCTCTTTGAATCTTCATGTGGATGCTTTCTTAGGATGAGTGGTCCAGCTCTCTCTCTTCATTTGTGGATCACTGATGGATGTATCCCAGCTTAAAATGAAGACACACTCTCTTTACATGTTCCTGATTTCAGTGCATACCAGACCATTTCTGTAGCAGTCACGTGGACTAATTTTAGTCTACTGTATAAGAATATGCATACATATGCTTATGTGTATTCTTACATTAGTTGATAACAAAAGATTTTATGGAGCTCTAAGAAGACAATTGAATGATATATGAAACCAAAGGAAGAGGGAATGACCAGTCTGGCTATGGAAATACTAGGTTTGCTCTCTGTATTAGGAAGTTCCCTGTGTTCCTTTGGTTTAATAGTGCAGCCTGGCTCATGCCCATGTGATACCAACCGCAGTGCTTTCCTGTGGAGATTTTGGTAGTTGGTTTTATGCCAAGTAATCTTCTTGACCGATCTCTGGTGTCTGCAATGTGAGTTTGACTTGCTCTTTCTTTGATTCAAATGTTCTGGCTCTACTGTTGATGTTTGCTGATGGAGTAGTTTGCTGTGGGACCCTTTCAGGTGGTAAGTATGACCTCATCATGGTAAACCCTAGAGGTAAAAAAATCCTCTGCTGTACTGTGATGCAATTGTTCATTATTTTGAACAGTTTTCACAAGGGGCTACATTAAAAAGCTGTTCCTGAGATTACAGACACTGTACAGGATCCCAAGACCAGGGTAAGAAGAAGAGTCCTAGAAGGTCCTAGTCAAAAGCAATGTTGACTCAATACTGTTCATCCTGGAGGCTTGAGCACTGTGCCAAATGTGCTGTGGCCTAAATCACAATAGAGATGTGGCTCAGCAAAAGCCTGGTATGAAGTAGAGTAAGGAGCCATCCTTTGCTATTCTGGAATAGCAATGACGACAGATGTTGTGGGAAAGGAGAGAGTAAGTAGTTCTTGAAGCCAAGGTCATTCTTATGTGGTCAGGTGTGTAATTGTAAAAAGCAAGTACAATTCACTCAGAAAAAGGCCAGAGCCAAGCTATGGGTTGATGTGGGAACATAGCTGGTGAGAAAGGGTCCAGTTTAATTATGGGGAAAGTGAAACACCTGACCTAATACACCAGTTTTAAGTGAGTGCTTCACATATCTTCGGTATGTTTTACAGATAAGTGAGGTTAATTTTGTATCCACTGTCTTATCTTCCCAATTGTACCATGAGTACATTGTCAAAATACAGTTCTGGTGCCTTTTTGTGATTTTACTGATCCTTGCAGTGTTTTGATGACCAGTTGATTATTGTCCTAGATTTTCAAACTGAGATGTATCTATCTGTGATGAAAGAACACAGCAAATAATTTATGACATCTTTGGATTCTGGAGTACCTAACTCCTAGATATCTTTTATGGATAGATTTTAAGAGATTCCAGATATATCTGAGTGGAGGAAAATCTGGTCAAAAAATAGAAGAGAGGACACACTAAAGGGATTTTTTTGTATTCTGACATGATGTTGGTGAAGATATGGAAAAACATGAGAGTGAATAACACTAAGACTTTTGATATGAATAATGAAATAGATGGAAGATGGCTGTAGGCTACTATGAGGTAACAAAGTTGTAAGTAGAACTGAAAGCATAATCTCCACTGCTGGTTGCTTGTGCTGGTGTATCAAAATTAAATCACACACAATTACATAACAGTGGTAACGATATTTACAAATTTCTGACTATGTTTAAAATAGGTGCTGCATTTGAAGTAAATTACGTAATCATAGAATCATAGATGCACTAGGTTGGAAAAGACCCACTGAATCATCAAGTCCAACCATACCCATCAATCACTAAACCATGTCCCTCAGGACCTTGTCTACCCGTGCCTTAAACACTTCCACAGAAGGTGAATCAACCACCTCCCTGGGCAGCCTCTGCCAGTGCC